>JAFIDM010038649.1:162513-184706 GCA_023159025.1 Thereuonema tuberculata | reverse complement strand
AAACAAGAACATACAACAGACTAACTGATTCGTAAGTTCAGTTAAGTAACTTTTTAAGTAAACATTTAAGAAGCTTGAATTATGTAATGAATAAAAACTTAAAATTAAAACTGACCATTTTCATAATACTAATAAACATCTGTTTTAGTGTTGATGATTATTAGTTTGTATGAATTATTCACTTTTTATTAATATTTCAATTAATTCGATTGGCGTTGGTGTTTACCTTTCGAGCAAAAGTGGCTCATGAGAGCGTAGGAAATATAGGATCCGAAGTTTCTTTGCCAAATAGGTAATTATGTGAATCCCTGTCGCTTTTTACAGAGTGATAAGCGAGCATCAGAGTACATCCCATAGTCTGTACCGATGGCTCAAAACTGCACTGGAATCACATCGTTTCTTAACCATTCAGAAAAACCGAAGATCGAGTGGGTTACTCTGACACTCTTCCACGAGTAACTTCTATTTTAAAAGGAGCTGAATGATACACCTACAATAGAGTTAGTCTGGAAATACCCTCGCTTTCCACTGATTCAATCCAGCTCCTTCAGTTCAAATTCTAATATCCTACTACTTGAACTACTGATAGTTCAAATGATATACGTTTCATGATACTAGATATAGATAATAAAGTTTTCTCCTTCTAGCAAAATTGACTGAAAAAACAGTCTATTTTAGACTTAGTTTAAGTTTCTCTCATTATAATACATTTTTTTCATTCAAAGTAATTAAAAATTTTAAAATTTTTATTGGCGAGTATATTATTTTGAGTTAACTTTGGTATGCATGTTTTTTGTTTGCTATTACGTAAAATTCTATAAAATATTCTATTCTATTCTAGATTATATTCTATATGTAAATTTTCACAGCTTTCTCTAAATTTAAAACTAAAAATTAGTATCGTAAGTAAGTTAATGTAAAATTTAGACTACTAATTCAGATCGAACAATTTTATAATTTAAAATTTTTAATCTTACCAGTGACTTGTTGCAGTAAAGCTACGATGGCGAAAAAGAAGATGAAAATCATCACTTGCTTGGTGTTCATCTTGATGGTTTCTTCTGTGAAGCTGTCGATGGAACTGATGTGTAGAACTGCTTTAGAAACTGTTCCAGACCACTTTATATTCTGCCAAAATGACTCAACAGTTGTGCAACGTCATTGTAATGGTTATAAAACACAGCTGTTTGATTTACTTCGATTTCGAACAATAATTCAACACCTGAGGCTGTTGATGTAGTTCTATTAAAATCAATTGGAATAGATTATTTCAATAGAGATGAATTTTTTTAATGGTTATATTGTTTTCCTTACGATTCTATATAAAACTATATAATTTTTCATATTAATTAAATACATTACTTTTGAAATGTAATCAGCAAATTGAACGTCTATTTATCTAATTCTTAACAAACAAAATAAAGATCTTAGATATTTGAAACAAAGGAAAAAAAGTATGAATATGTAACTAAAAAAAACCTCGTCTATTAAAGAATCAGAATTTTACGAAATTGTGAAGTTTATTTTCAAAAATATGAAGATATATTATGATAAGGAAATGATTTAATCAATGACTTTGTTTTAATCAGTTAATGTGTTTAAATTCTATAAATTTCTTCTAAACAACATTTTTCATTTATTTCACTGACAATATTTCGATCGATCAATCGACAGTCTTAATCGAATTCCGTTTCTCATTTTATTTTATTTTTTAATTTAAATAATTTTAAAGTTTCACTATTTCGTATATATCACATCTTATTTCACATATTACATATACATATTCTTAATAGCAATCACATCTATTATATAGATTACAATTAAATATTTTAAATTTCTCTATTACTGAAACCTTTAGTATTTTTTTAAATTTTTCTTAAATAAATGAATTGAGTATTCATTATTCTGAATACCTTTTTTTCTATTCATGCAACTAAATATAATTATTTTTAAGAATATGTAATTGTTATTAAGAATATGTAATTGTAAACTGTGAAACATGCTGTAATTTATATTTATTAATGAAATTTTAAAATTGTTTAAATTTAAAAAAAAAAACCGGAATTGTAGATCCGATGAAGATTGGCAATTGGCCGATCGAAATATTGTCCGTAAAATAAATGAAAACTGTTGTTTAAAAAGAAATTTACACTATGTACAAGAGTATTATTTATAAAAATATGTTTAAATGTTTCAGAATTTATTCTTAATGACATAAAGTTATGAAACAAAAGGTCTATTATTGCAATTATTATGTTTTAATTTGTTTTATGTTTTGTGTTGCTGGAGGGGTTCGATCCCCAGCCGCGGTGGAGAGAGGGGATTTTTTCCATAATCCATTCTCCTCCAAACGGGTTCTAGGGTTTACTCAGCCCTCTGTGAATGGGTATCAGGTTTCTTTCACGGAGGTTAAGGCTGGCGGACGTCGGGCTGACCACCCAACCTGAACTTAGTTCCGTTGGTCACGAAACGCAGGGAGTCTTATCTCCCGCGATCCAAAGGCCCACATAGGCCTGTAGTGGGATCCTTTAACTTTTACAAGCTGTATTAAAATATCCAGGTAATTCGATTTGCACTAAAGAAGAGGCCCAAATTCATTACATACTACATTATTCCACAATTTACAAGAAATAAATATCATTTCTCGAAAATTGGACTTCGATAACTATCGATATGTAAAATGAAAAAAAAATGTTGTCATGCATCAAGTGAATTTGATATAGAATGTTTGTGTAAAAAGACTGTTTCAAATATTCTTTAATTTTGAAGATTTGATAGACATTTATAAATTTAATATTGAAGATCAAAAGTCAATTATAAATGAAAATTTGTAATTTAATATTGAAGATCACATAGTTAATTATAAATGAAGAAGATTATTTATTGGACTTATAATTTGAACAATGTAATTGGATTATATTTAAACTAAAGGAATAAACAGATTCGATGTTCACGTTTTATATTGTTAGAAGTTTCTTGCTTTGTACTATTGATGTAATGGAGATTTAGTTTCAGGAAAGAGAGAGCTATTCTCTCTTCCTAAAGAATAATTTTAGAAAACATCTTGTAAAAGTCTCTGAAATGGGACGAAATATTGATGTCTGGTATATTATGGAATTATAGAAGAGTTTTGTAGAATGTTACGGTTTTGAATCCCTAAATAAATAATAAAATTAAAGTTCGAATGTAAAATCTTCTTGATTTTCATCTTAAAGGAAAATGCCTTTGATGCTGTTTCGTCTGTTAGTATCAGAGACATTTTCATAGACTTAAATGCTTCTTCTTCCTGAGGCCGAACTTGTGAAGTCATTAAGAAGTTTTTCTTCAAGAACCGTG
This sequence comes from Thereuonema tuberculata, assembly GCA_023159025.1. Lineage (NCBI taxonomy): Eukaryota > Metazoa > Arthropoda > Chilopoda > Scutigeromorpha > Scutigeridae > Thereuonema > Thereuonema tuberculata. The sequence continues at coordinate 181,370 of JAFIDM010038649.1, read as the reverse complement.
TCCACACGAACAGCCAAAAATATTTATTGGTCAAGGGTTCCGTAAATATAATGAAGCTAAATGTAGTGCTTCCAAAAAGTTAGTTATTTGAGAAAAGTTGGCTTTTTGTTCTCTAGATTATTCTTTAATTAATTTTGATTTAAAACATGTCTTTTTATGAAGGTAATTCATTGATAATGATTCAGTAGATTCTATTTTAGACTTCATTATCATATACATTGGTATTTTCCAACTGGCAAATAAAGATTAATTTCCTTTTTTGTTTTCTATTGAAACTCGATTCCACAAAAAAATTTTAAAGTAAAAGCTGTGATGTGATCAACGAATTGAATATTATTGAAGTCTTAAAGTTGTCCCTTGAAATTAAAATAAAACGGGATTCTTCATATTAAAGAGAAGTGAGTATTTGTAGTTATCTTATCATAAATCAGATTTAATAAGCACGTCTAGATTCTATTTCAATGGTCTTCTCGAGATTCTGTTGTTGGTCATCGAGACTCATAAGGCATTTTCAAAACTTATTGATTTAGGATTTTTCACTCAATTCTATTTCAGTCTTTATTAGCTATGCGTTGGTGTTTTGCACCTGGTATTTTTGGTATTTTTTTCCTTTCTTTTGAAACGCCATTTTACACAAACATATTTATATATATCTATCAGTTCTGATGCAAACAACGAATTGAATATTATTGAGGTTTTGAAGTTTACCGGGTTGAAAAAAAAATGAATAGACATAGGAACATGTTATTATGTTATTCCATCAGGTTTAAGAAACAAGTGTAGAGTTTTCTCATTCTTTTTGAATTGTTCGAAATTCTGTTATTGATCGAATCGTAAGGTTTTTATTAAACTTTTTTATTTATGACTTTTCATTCAATTCCATTTCATTCCTTTCTGTAATACAGGGTGTATCTGAAATGTAAAGGTTGTATTCAATCATTCAAAACAACGACTAAATGTCATATAAACATGGCTCTGGAATTGCTTTATTTCTAAGATATTTTTTTTATTAATATTAATGATTTTTTAATACACAAGACCAGTCCTACTAGGTGACATAAAAGCACCTGTGTTGTAGGTACTGGTAAAGAGACTATACATTGTGTAACATCTACAACAGTTTCACAACAAATCAAAAATAAATCACAAGAAAAAAAAATACAGAAAGAATTAATACTACTAATTTTACTAATATGACTTATGGAATTGTAAAGAATTATAAATATATATATACTAGCAGAGTAAAAATTAATGTGCTCTAAAATACTTATCTAAATTGATACCAAAACAAAGAAATCAATAAACACATTTAATGATGCGTTAATTTAGATACAAAGTGCTTTAGAAGCTCAGAATTAATCAATTCTACATTTACAAACTTCAGAGAAGGTTTTACTTGCTTCTCATGGAATGGCTTCCTTCTGTGGGCAATCTTCTATCGCTAGGCTTCAATTTCTAAGCTACGTCTGAGGTCCCTTCACCAAAATCTTTAACAGTTCCTTTTTCCCTGAATCTATCCTAAGATCTCTTTTTCTAGATCTTCTTTTATTTCGGAAAAATAACTGACTCGCTTTTTGCTGCTTTTAATTTAGCTATCTCTAATCTCCCTTCTGTGGAGGTTTCTCTACGCTACGTTTATCGCAAACGCTGTTAGCTAAATTTTCTATTAACTTCTTCTAAGGGAATCTAGTAGCTTTAAAGTAGAATCTTAATTTTATCTACACGTTAATGCCAGAGAAATTCTTGAATAACTTCACGTCGCTGATTTCCTTTTATTCTAACTCGAATAATATAAATTCCAAAGATCCTAAACTTTCGTATGAATCAATTTATCTACGCCTAACTTGTTTTAAGGTTCCTATCAAGCTGATAGATATTTTAATAAAACTTTACTTATAGTAAAAGTCGATTTCCTTGGATGAACGATTGTGAGAAATTCGATTCCTTTATCTTTACTGTATCTCCGTTGTCGGTCTGGTGAGATGTCACGAAAATTGTCTAGGCTTGTTACTCCGACTAAATGTTCCAGTTAGGGTTAAGTCTTTCCGGGGCGTCGTTTCTCCCACGATATACGATAAATTCAACGAGGATCCATTCTTCCTAATCAGCAGTAGTTATTCTCTCTGTTTCGCATTCTTCTAAATGGGCAAAGCTATCTGTATGCGTCCTATTCTCTTATCACCTTAGAAGTTCCCGGCGGCGGCTGTCTCTTGCGGGGAAATGATTCTCCGGTCTCCGGTTCCAATCACTTTCGTCGGCTTCAGTCTTCTGCGTACGGAACGGTCAGTTCTTTCGCATTCGTCTCGGCTATCACTCGAATCGTGTCCTGCCAACTTCGTCTGGCTTCGGTATATTTCGTCTGAGGAATGCCTTCTGTCGAAACCGTCTTCTTTTCTGTCCGGACTCACTATTCTGCTATTCGTCAGAATTTCCCGGGGATTGGAATATTACAGCACCTTCGCTTTTAATCGAGCGAACTTCAGAATACATTGAATTCTTCCGGGCGTATCCTCATCCTTATTGAGAATACAAAATCATTCTCATTCCAAAATCGTTGGTGAGAATCTGCAGCAATCCCAACTCCCAAACTCAGGGCGCGACTCTTTTTTACATCTGATCTGGTTGAAGGATGAAAGCGAACTACCGGATGGCTTGCATTAACAAAGCCGTCACCCATCGAGATAATTTCGCGTTCCACGAGACAACAATCACTTTGACTCGTGAACGAATTGTTTCAGCAAGCCGCCATGATGACTTAATTGCGTTATCGAAACATGAAAAAATGCCAACCTTCCATGCTAATTCAATAACGACTGTCAAAAGCAAATTAAATTTGCCAACGCTTATAGGAAAATAAATTTAGGGTTACAGAGATTTTCCTTTTACATCTGAAATTCTCAATCCTGAATTTCTACAGGAATTATACTTATTGTGATGAGATATTTCATCACGATAAATTATGTTACATAGTCATCAAAAGAAAACAAGCAATTTTTTTTTTTTTACACTTAGGCTTAAATTTGAATTCATATTGATATATATATTTTTTTTCCAATTAGATATACTTGTTTTAGGAATACCTGAGTTATAGTTGCTGATAGTTAGTTATGAATACTTAATACTTAACATAGTTAAGTAAGATTGAGATTAAGACTTATTTTTTCCTCAATCATATCGGATATTATATATATATTTAATAAGAAGAATCCGCTGACATAGATCACCTCTGTGACCCCTTGAACAGCGTTGGACGAAACACAGAAGAAGAAAGAAACAGCCATGCCACTGCCGGGATTCGAACCCAGGTACTGGCGCACTGGTCGCCACGGTTGGCCGCCGCCGAGACCGCACCACCACGCCAGCACGGCATGTCGGATATTAACTGATCTTTTATTTGTTTAATATTTTTGAAATTTTCTAAATTATATGTTAACCAATTTAGTTGACTAAATAATTTGTAATTAATTTGGTTTTCCATCCTTTGACCAAAATTATTTTTTAATTTAGTGTTGTTAAAAATTCTTAGCCAGTTGTATCTAGTTGTTTTTCCGTCATTAAAATTGTTTTTTGCTTTATTTACTTGAAAAATATTTCTCAAAATTGTTTTATAGATAAATCTTTCTTTAAAGGTTAAGATTTTATATTTTTTCCTTACATTATTTTTTACCGATAAGCTTTTTTTGTTCAAATTAATGTAGACACTATTGAAAATTTTAAAAATTAATTCATTAATATTTAGCAATTGTTGTTTTTTATTGCTCGAAATGTCCTTCACTGGCTGCAATGTACGCAACACAACGTCGTTCCATTGACTACCGAACACGGTCGAAGATGCCAGGTGCACGTCGAATTGTGTTGCACTTATCCACTATGCGATCATGCAGTGCGTGGGCATCAGGAACCGGTGTTATGTACAGTAATGCTTTAAGATAACCCATAGAAAAAGTCCAGAGGATTTAAATCAGGGGAACGAGCAAGCCATGCTATTGGTCCCCCTCTTCTAATCCAATGGTTAGGATACCCCTGGTTCAGAAGTAATCGGGCTGTAGGTCGAAATGAGGTGGCGCACCATCATGCTTGAACCACACGTAACGATGAGTGTGGAAAGGAACATCCTCCAAGCATATAGGCAACTCAATTTTCAGGAAATCCCTCTAAGCATTGCCGGTTCATTTCCAAGATATGAACGATGCAACAAAGACGTTGGCTATACAGTCGCTCAGTTTCACACTCTAGCTTGCAGAAACATTAGCCCGATAAGATGGGAAATGATATTTATTCATAGTTTTGTATTATTGAATACAATCTTTAAGTTTGGCAGCAGTTATCAGGTAAATCCTGTATATCATTATGCTGAGTGATTATATTTAAAGTACACCTATTCAATTCTATCGAGAGTGACATGTAGTAATCCAGTTGTTAGGGTGATATTTCTAGGCCAAAATTTCGAAAAAAAAAATGTACCAAAAGAAACCACCATGTAACTTATTGTGCTACAACAACACTCATTTTATTTATATAAGATACTCATATTGTACAGAGATTCTGTCCTTAGCGATTCAAGGAAAACTGCTAAATGTGATCACCACATTTCGAAAGTCTAAAACCTGGAGGCGATAAACATTGTGTTCAATTGCAGACCATAACTGATCCGTTGTGATGCTTCTTATATACAGTGTGATACTGTTTTTCAAGGCTGACAAACTTCAATATGTCCTGGATAGACCACACGTTTTAGGTTTCAGTATATAAGGATTAATCTTATGGTCGACTCTGGATTGAGGCTGTTATAGCTTGGGTCAAAAGTGTTGAGCATCTCTTGAATATCTATGGACCATCACACATCATGTCACAAGGCCATTCATTGCAAATAGCTTTTGAAGAAAAATGGCCAATCGATAAATGTTGTTGGGAATCCACACCAGACTTTAACTTTAGGCAAGTGTGGTGGACTATGTGGACTCTGCAGTGGACTATGCAGTGGACTATGCAGTGGAAAACCGAAGTTCCTAATGCAACAGTGACAGATGTTCATGCTCCAGTGAGGTGAAGCTGTACCTCATTGCTCCACAAGAACTATCTTGGCCACCACTCCTCCACTTCCATTTTGTGAAGAAAAGTAAATGCCAACGTCAGTCGTGTTTCCCAGTCTACGGCAAACAACTACTGGTTTGGTCTGATCACATATGGATAACATACACTACCTTTTTCAGTAAATTCAGTACAAACTGTCCCGTAGGATGCATCCAATACGCAGGACATTGCTATTGAACTACTGGAGCCTAAAACATTATTTATTGATTGTTCAAAAAGAGCTGCTAGTACATCTTCAACGACTTGTGAATTTTTTGTGTCCGCGACCGCGATGAAGTCCTGGATGTTCAGCTTTCTCGAATCCAATGATCGTTGTTCTGAGAGTTTGTTGAGTCAATGGTCCTCCACTTTGCTTATGACGGAGTAATTCCGGAAGTGAAATCACGACATAGCTTTCATAGTACAGCTTCAAAAGGAAATGAGAGTTTCGGCAAGGGCATAGTAGCTGAAACAAATGGCATCCAGCACTTGTAGCCACTTTTGCCACAATGCATTTTATATTCTTATGCGTTTTCGTTGTTTACAGTGACAATAGTGTCATAGTTTGACTTTTTGATAATGTCGCCTAAAATTAACATCTGGTGAGGATTCACAACCACATTTATCCAGTGATCATTCTTCGTCGAAGAATCTACTCACAAGGAGATACCAGAGGTGTTCAGCACTTTTGTCGTACGGTACCCAAACTGCAAAGCGTCCCCAACCTGTAAAAGAATCGTAGAAATCGATCTCTTTTTACAGAAGATTGAGCACCTCCATTATTGGAAGCTGGGCACAGCATTCTCTACGACAATATTTCACCAAGAACAGAGTGCTTTCTATTACCTTTCCACCTTGTTCTCGGGATGTTACCGGGATCTTTATGATTTCTGATTGTGCTGACATTTAAAAACTGTCGTAAATCTGTTGTAAATTTGATGTAACAGTATTATGTCATGTGAAATACATCACAGCTGGCCAGTTAAGGTCGGATTGCCTTCAGGTTTTACAGCTTCAGAATAGGAACCACATTAAGTAGTTTAGCTTCGCTAAGCGCAGTATCTGTGTATAGGATGAGAATCTTCTAGAAATAAAACGTTAAGCGCGGCAAATGGCGTAATGGTGAATTTGGCACATTTTTTTTTTCGGAACTATAACCGCATCTCCTAAATTATCACCTTACTATATTTCTCTGCTAAATGTCGCTCTAAATACTATTGAATTCCTGTAGTTTATTAACAATTACTCGGTATATTTAATTCCTAAGACAGAGACGAATGAAATAGAATTGAAGGAAAAATCACAATTCAAAAAGATTCTTAAAACCTTATGATTCTCGTCTACCAACAACGGAATTTAGAGCAAATGAAAAGGAATAAGAACACAAAGCTGGTGCTGCTTTGTTCGATTAATGAAATTGTGTATGTGTGTGGTTTGTATACAGATATTTGTTGTGTTTTCGCCTCCTTAGGATTGATATTATTTGTATGAATATATGTACATTTATATTGTTAATTACTTATTTAGATTAGGAGGATAAAGGTAAAATCAAATTTAATTTAAGATTAACCTGTATTGTTGTAACTAATAACCAAAAAATTTTATAATGTAAAATAATAATCAAACAGCTTTGGAATCAAGTCTAACTTGTAATGGGTGTAACCCCGATTGAAGTTAATAAACTTATCTATCTATCTATAAGAACACTTTACACTTGGTTATTATATCTGCTGGAATGACATGTTAACTAACACTTAGTTTCATCAATATGAATATTCGTCTTTCTATTTTAATTTATTTTTTTCTGGAAGAAAAATTGTAAGACCTCAATAACATTAAATTCATTGATGACGTAACAGCTATGTTTCTATAAAAATATGTTTTTATGAAATGGAATTTAAAAGGAAAAAAGAATTAACCTTAAAAATTAGCCAGCTGCGAAATATCAATAAAGACTGAAATAGAATTGCATGAAAAATCATAAAAATCAAAAATAAAATATGAATGCTCCTATTTTTATTTTTATTTCTTTTCTTGTACAGGGAACATTCTAGATCTCAATAATATTCAATTCGTTGATCAAATCACAGAAGTTACTTCGTTTTCGTGGAATCGAGTTTCAAAATACCGAAGATTTTGATAAAGACTGAAATAGAATTAACTGAAATTTTATCAAAGAATTAGCATCAAAATAAGACCTGTTTTACATCAAAATTAATTAAAGAGAACAAAAAGAGAATTTTACTCGAATAACTGACTTTATCCAAGAATTCAAAACAAAGTACTTAAAACTCAAAACCGCAGAGTTGAATATTTTTACGGTTTTTTGTATTTTCTCGTGAATCCCAATTTTTATTGAATCAAAACAATCTCAATTTTAAAGATAGTTTCATCACCTATCCACGATACCACTTAAGTGTGAATTGTCCATTCAAAACCAAGACAAAACCAACATAGAACACAACACCCCGTAAACGCTCGTTTCAGGTAGTGCTAGTTGCTAGACTTGCCGCAGGAATAACAGGGTTAACTGTAGATAATACAATTGTAGATTTGCGGTTACGTACGGCGACGAGGATCTGGCCGCCGTGTGCTTCTTCTTAGCGAGATGATCGCTTTGCTCTAACGAGTTCATTGCGAAATCATCACTTGAATGCAGTTGAACTTCAAGAAGCTCACCACATCACTGGTGGATAATAAAAAGAAGGCTCTCAGAAGGAGGTCCGACTCCACACAGACTAGCAAACGGCCCGAAACTGATTCCAGCCCACCGACAAGCCCGTCTACAGTTTGCTCGAGAGCATTTAAACCGGATATTAGACCAATGGAGGGATGTCCTGTTCTCTGACGAATGCAGGATGAGTCTACATGACAATGATGGACGTGGAAGAGTCTATAGAAGACCTTCAGAACAATTCGCTCAGTGCTGTATCAGCGAACGAGTCTCATAAGGTGGGGGTTCTTCCGTGTTCTGGGGAGGAATTGCCTTAGACGAGACAAATAAGATTGTTTTTATCGCTGGGCCGAATAGCGGCTCTCGAACAAGAGGACTGACTTCCCACGTTACATAGAGGAAGTACTGGAGGAGCATCTCATGCAATTTGCGGGGTTTATTGGCGAAAACTTCCTGTTTATGCAAGATAAGGCCAGACCTCATACCGCAGCTATTGTAAGCCAATACTTGCAAGACGTGAATATGGATTGGCCAGCTCGTAGCCCAGATCAAAATCCGATTGAGCATTTGGAGGACGAGCTAAAGCGAAGAGTTCGGGCAACAAGTGTGACTCCTACGAGTCTGCAAGAAATGCAACTCGCAATTCCTGAGGAGTGGGAAGCCACACCGCAATATTTTATAATCTTATTGATAAAATCGATGAAAAATCGAATGAGGGCCATAATTAAGGCTAAAGGAGGGAATACCCATTATTAATAAAGATTGTTTTATAAATGTTTATGCTGAATTTTGTTTTGATCACCATTTCCCAGGTTGTAAGAAAACGAAGTTTTCTGGTAGGCTAGGAGATTTCTCCAAAAACCACTCTGCTGACATGCAATACACACTTAAGTGGTATCTTTGGATATCTAATGAAAGGATCTTTAAATTGACAATATTTTGTTTCAAACAAAAATTGCGAATCCCGAGGAAAATATTGGGTCAGTGCAAAAGTTCTATCCGTTTTTTGGATATGAAAATTTGCAATGGAATTACCCTCACACATGACATTGTAATGACGCAAATCGTTTGCCAATCAAACGTGTGGATACCTCATATATAAATGCAACGTGTCTCACAAAGTTATTCATCTAAAAAAAATATCAAAGGGTGTAACATGGAACGCGAGAAGGAGCATATAATACATTGTTTGTTATATGAGTTCGAAAAAAAGAGTACGGCAGCCGCAGCATGTCGCAATGTTTATCAAGTTTATGGGGAGGATGCAATAGACGAAGGCACATGTCGTCGATGGTTTCGTAAATTTAGGAAAGGAGACAGAAGCTGCCAAGATCAGGCTAGGAGTTTTCGGCCATCACCCGTTGGAGAGGACGATATTAACCAAGCCAAAAGGAATAGCCCGAACCCAACCGTGCAAGAATTAGTGGAGACCTTCATCGTACACCAGACAATGGACGAGAGACGGCTGGTTAAGTTGGGTTTTACGAGAAAGTTGGATCGTTGGGTTTCACATAACCTGACAGCTAAGCAACTGGATGACCGAATCACCACCAGTGTTTCCTTGCTTTCCCGGTACAAAAATGACCCATTCTTGACACGAATTGTGACAGGAGATGAGAAGTGGGTTATGTACCGTAACGTAAAGTGTCGTAGGACTGTGTGTCGCCCTTCGGATCCGCCTGCGTCGACTTCGAAAGCTGAACTTCATCCCAAGAAGGTGTTACTGAGTGTGTGGCGGGATGTGCAGGGAATAATTCACTGGGAAGTACTGCCACTCAACCAAACCATCAATGCTGCCTTCTACTGTCTACAGTTAGACAGGCTGCAATCAAATTTGGTAGCAAAGCGGCCAGGTCTCATCAATCGTCGCGGTTTTATCCTTCATCACGATAACGCTAGGCCACTTGCTGCTGTTATCACTCGCCAAAAGTTAGTAGAGTTTGATTGGGAGGTTTTACTCCACCCTCCGTATTCTCCTGACTTGGCACCAACTGACTATCATCTATTTCGTGCGTTGAACAATTCCTTCAGTCAGAAAATCTTTGATGATCTTGATGCTGTGAAAACATTCAATCCAAGACTTTTTTGACTCGAAACCGCCAGAATTTTACCACCGTGGGATTCATCTCCTACCAGAAAGATGGCAAGTTGTCCTAGATAGCAATGGGGATTATGCACAATAATAGGTACTGTTAATTTTGCGTTTATTTGCTCTTCTTTATGGGTAATAAAAACGGGTGGAACTTTTGCACTCGCCCAATACGTAAAAAAGTAAAAAAAAAATGGAACTGTGCAATTTTTCTACTCTAAAGTGTATTGTATCACATTCATTTGGTGCAGAACAATAAAATCTAATTTTAACTTGTGGATAGTTATCCAAGTCTATTCCCCCCCCTCCAAACAAAAATGATGAAATATTTTTGCAGATTAATGTAGTATTTTATGCATTTGGGACTCTTTGATTCTTGATTCCAAATCTAATAACCTGAGCATTTTAATATATCACAATCAAATTGAAACATTATCGTAGTAATAATGGAGTTTTTATTCCATAAATTAAATTCACTAATTAAACACATCCATTGATTAAAAACACTTCCTTATCAGAAGAGCATGATATTTTTTCATATTCTTGAAAAAAATATTTCACATCTTTCGTGGAAGTATGATTGTTTTATAGACGAGCTTTTTATTCATTCTTGTGTTATTTTATTTATGCTTTGTTAATTTGTTTAAAAGTATCTTTGGTTGTTTATTTTTACTTAGAAAATTAGGAAATTAGATGGCTCAAGTTACAGGTTAAATTTTATAAAGAACATCTATAATTAATATGAAAAAGTATGTAGTATTTACTATATATTTAGCGTGAGCCAAAAGTAACTAAAAATTTGAAAATGTAATAATTTGTGGAATATTGATAGTAAAAAGTTGCAGTCTCCCCAGAAATGCTCGAAACTGAATTGCAGTCAGACGAAGATCTTGTAAGAAGAATAGTTTCAACAGATGCACACATCAGAAAACTTCCAGGTATCTTTCAAAGTGTTCGTCAAAACATCATCAGGAGGTGCACGTTATGGAACGAAATGGTCAGCAGCCCCTTCCTACAAGATCGTCGTCTGACTGCGATGGCATTTTTTAAAATAGACTCTTCATGAAATCCCAGTCCATTGGAGTGAGATTTGGTGGTGAGGAGGCCAAGCTACTGGGTCGCCACGTCCAATCCGGTTTTCACATAGAGATTATTCACATTATGGCGGATAGAAACATGTGGCCGAAGCTCCATCAGATTGGTATCATATTTGGCGAATTTATGAAATATCGAAGTGCAATAAGAATAGGCCATTCCGCAAATCACTTTGCATCATCACTTGGGATCCGCTCTAAATCTGGGAACATTACCTCATTGATACTCTATATAAATGTAAGGAAAACAATATTAACCTTTAAAAAAAGCTAATTTACATTGAGATTATATAGTCCAATTGCCTTTAATGGTACAAGCAACTATATCAGCTGTTTCACGACAAAAATTAATCTTTAAAATCGAAGTAGAAGCTGTTTAAATTAAACAGCCGTTTTTTGTGACCATTTTAGATTTGCAATGATGTTCCACCACTTTTGAGCCATTTCGGCTGAACAGAAAGTGGTCAGAAACACTTTCTAAAGCAGATTACACAATAATTCGATCGACAGCTTCACAGAAGAAACCATCAAGATGGAAACCAAGCAAGTGATGAGTTTCATCTTCTTTTTCATTATCGTAGCTTTACTTCAACAAGTCATTGGTTAGCCTGAAATTTAAAATTATAGAATTGTTGGATATGAATTTAAATCTAACGTAATTGCGATCCTAAATTTTTAGTTTAAAATTTAGATAAAGTCCAGGAAAATTATGTACTCTTATGGAATAAGGTACGCTGCCCAAATTACGCCACCTTAACATTTAAATTATTGTAAGTCTGGAAATAAGGTGTATCGAAACACGAAATTATGACCAAGAAAGTTTAATCTTCTGTTTGAAGCATACCATAATGAAACATATAATAATTTAAACTGAACATGTATGAGAACTCACATAAGGAAACTTTGCAAACTGGCGTTATTAGGAACACCTGTTCCAATTAACGCCACCTACTTTCTAGTAACTTAACTTATTCAAAATTAAGAATTATTCCATCATTGTAAACATTATTTATACAAAATTACAGTAAAAAGCAACTAAATTTGACTTTCTGTAAAAAATAATAAAATTAATACAGTCTTTCTAATCTGTAGCTAAAACAAAGGAGGAAATGTAAAAATTAATTTGAATATCCCGTCCTTTTAAATGAAATGAGACAATAAGACAAAATATCACAAAAAACAATATTTTTCAGTTAACTCATAACTTATTAGTGACTTATTGTATGGAAATGGTGGTCCACTTCAACAGTAGATGCCATGTCAATGCAAACTACTTTAGTGCAGTACCGCCATCTCTTATGTTTATGAAGAATTAGATAGGTGGCGTAAAAGGTATACATGGCCTTATATGGCTCAGGTACCTTACGAAAACATGTGAGAAATATTATAATTACACGTAAACAGTCAAGTCTTTCTTTGTCTATTAGCAGAGTGTGTAGTAATCATGACTTCATACTCACTAAAACTAGTATTTGGTCGCAAAACGTCCATTTTCCATGGCAGCAAACAGCAGTCACTTCGTCACTGGCTGGAAACACTCTGTCCAGTCTCTCGTATCCAAAAATCAACTCGAGATTGATTCACGGGTTCGAGGCGCGTGGCTCTAGATATCACTTGATTGTTGGCCTTCGCGAATTCTTTAGGCGAATTCCTACTGAGAATAAATATTTTGATTTATTCTCCCAACTTCCTAGTGTCATTTATAAAACCTGAAGTTGGAGATTATTATTGCACTTAAATTCTTTCATCACAATCCCCCCCTTCAAATGACACTAGGTGGTGATAAAACTTAATTCACGAAGCACTTATTATATATAACAGAATCTCATTTAAACACCAAGTTCACTAATCGTAGCACTTTTAGTATCACAGAATGTTCGCTTAAATTACACAACACTTTTGTAATTTTTTTTCTTTTTCCTCGAAATGAAATATGTCTATTTTATTCCGAGTTCCTTTGCATATTTTTCACGTTTCACTGCGCTCAAAGCCTTAGTGAAAATGTCTGCTGTATTATCTTCACTTGGGATATATCTCACTATGATATCTTTATGGTTCACATAGTCCTTTATTATATGATATTTCAGGTCTATGTGACGGCTTTTAGTTTGATTGTATCAGTCTTCAATCAATTTTAAAGTGGCTTGGTTGTCACAGTATAGAACGATTGGTGACTTTGCTTCATCATGCATTTCAAGTTCATTTAAGAAGTTCTTTGTGCTCATAATTGCCGTAGCACACTCGCATGCTGCAACTAGTTCGCTCTCTTGTGATGAAAGAGCAACTAAACTTTGTTTATGAGCTTTCCAGGTTACAGGAGAATTTCCTACATATATCACATAACCTGATGTAGAATGTCCTTTAGCTCGATCCGCGAAACTTGCATCACTGTACGCACTGACATCGTCGTCTTCATTTGAGAAATTCAAAACTTTGTACGCTGTTCCTTTTAAATATCGTAGGATACGGTTTGCCATACACATATCACTTGTGCAGGGTGAATTGCTTTTCTCTGTCCACCTATTCACTGAATATGCGATATCTGGTCTTGTGAAATTGCAGATGTTAGACAAACTTCCTATCAGGCTTCTATACTTGAGGTGTTCATCTTTCTTTAACGGTTAAATTGCTTCATTTGCTTTTCCATCTCTTCCTTCTGGATAAAATGGGGTGGATACAGCTTTACAATTTTCCATTCCATGTTTCACTAACAGATCTTTGATGAAATGCTCTTGTGATAATATCATTGTTCCTTTGCTTCGCTGATGTTTCATCTCCATATCTAGAAGTTCATGGATTTCACCTTGATCTTTGATGGAGAACATCTTAGTCAGAATCTGCTTAATCTCTTGAATGTGATTAGTTCTTTTACCAATGATAATCATATCATCTACATAGATGATCAGATAGTTCTTGGCGCCGTCCTTTGGGTATCTAAATACGCATGGATCATCTTTTATCGATTCTACTATTTTCATGCAAGATGGTGTGCCACCGCACATCGGACGTCGGGTGAAGGATGTCCTGCGTCAACATTTCACAGACGCTAGAGTAATTAATCGCGCATTTACCATAAATTGGCCTTCGAGGTCCCGTGATCTGAATCCTTGCGATTTCTGGTTGTGGGGCTACCTGAAAAGCATTGTGTACCGCATGCAATTAGTGGAACATCAGGCTGGTGGCATCTTGAGCCAAATTTATAGGTTGCTATAATAAACGTTTTTCATTGGTATTTGGTGTTGTTATTTACTGTTTCCATTGGCAACTATGTATTCTTTTTTCACACATACTCTTGCAGCGCCAGAATTTCCCCTATCGGCGTCGTTTGGTACTAATTTTTTTTCTTGACAAATCGAAACCCCATACTTTAATGTGTATGGTGGCCAAATTTTGTTCTCTTTCGTCCAGTACATAACACGCTACAGGGCTCCGAATACCTCCTGTTATTTCTTGATCACCCGATACTTATCCGGTAAGTCATCTCCGGCTTGAAGTTTACTTTCTAAATATATCTGACGCTTTAAATCAGATATTCTTAAGTAATCTTTAACATTAAACTGGGTATCTATTTCCTTTAATAATATGCTAGGGTCATTTCCTTCTTTTACTAGACATCTAAATCTTTATTCAATGCTGCTAAGAATAGTTTCAACTGCTTTTCGGATTTGCTTAATAATTTTAATTTTAAGCCCTTTTCTTCAATGGATTTAATATCACTTATCGGCGTTTTCGCGATCTCCCAAAGTCCATCCTTCAAAAGTAGGGTTCGGACATTCCGCTTCCAACTAATATAATTAGTTCCATTGAATTGTAGCATATAGCTAGCCATCTTGCCGATGTAATTTTCCTTTATGTTTTAAATCCAAAATTTTCTTTTTTCGTTTAAGTAAACAATAATTAAACAGTACTTTAAACTATAGGCCTAACGTCTTCTCGAAGTTTCTCAATACGGCGGTCTCATGGAACATTCGGCGGCCATCTTTTTTCTTGGGAATGTTATCGTGAATTGGAATGGTGTGGCTAGGTCCATAATCAAAATTACGAGAAATATTATAATTACACGTAAACAGTCAAAAGTCTTTCTTTGTCCATTAGCAGAGCGTGTAGTAATCATAACTTCATACTCACTAAAACTTGTATGTGGTCACAAAACGTCCATTTTTCATGGCAGCAAACAGCAGTCACTTCGTCACTGGCTGGAAACACTCTGTCCAGTCTCTTGTATCCAACAATCAACTCGAAACTGATTCCACGGGTTCGAGGCGCGTGACTTTCGATATCACTTGATTGTTGGCCTTCGCCAATTCTTTAGGCGAGTTCTTACTGATAATAAATATTTTGATTTATTCTCCCACCTTCCTAGTGTCATTTGTAAAACTTGAAGTTGGAGATTATTATTGCACTTAAATTCTTTCATCACAAAACATCTATATACAATATCTAACTAAGAATAATATACATCGTCAAAAAAAATTACAATTTGACATTTTTAATTATATTGAATGAAAAAATCCATTATAACGAATGGAAACTTCAATTTAAAACGACAATAGCTGTGTTTTTATTCAAATTTGCAGGAAGGAAGAAGCTCTGTACTGGATACTTTATTATCCAAATCCAGTATAATTGAAACGTCTATTAGAAAGTATTTGAATGTGGATTGAATCTCGCTAGAAATCGAGGATATTTTCATACTAATTCTCTTTAGGTGGATTACGAAGTGAAACAGGTAAAATAGAAATTATTGGAGAGAGTGTAGAAGGGGTTATTGCATGTCAAGTCATCCAGGCCATGTCACCCACTACCTAGTTGAGAACTGAGATTTTGTGTACTGCTATTATACTTAATTTCATGAACTTTTGCCAATTTTTATTGCTTTATATACATTCTGTTGGTAATAATAGCAGAAAGTTTGATGCAATTTGGTACTTCAAAGCGAATTGTGAAAATTTGAAAATTGGCTGCAGTTTTTAAATGGAAACAAGTAGGATGACAATTTTTTCCCTGAATATGCGTTGTGACATGTAGTTTATGAAAACATAAAAGAATTGACCATATAAATTTTTTTTTAATTGTTTTATAATTTTTTTTGTTTTTTTTTTTTGGTTAATTTAAAAAAAAAATTTGGACACTTGCTCTACTCTGAAAATCCTTGAAAAAATTAGGAAGTGATTTACAAATAGTAAAGTTTTGTCACAAAAAAAATCATTTTGTAGAAATGAATTGTTCTTACCAAAAAAAAATCGTGAAAGAATTGGCCAAAAAAAATTTTGTAGTTTAATGTTTTTTTGGTTAAATTTCTAAAAAAAAATTTGGACACTTGCCCCCCTCTGAAAATCATTGAAAAAATTACAAAGTGATTTACAAATAGTAAAGTTTCCTCACAAAAAAAAAAAAATCAGTTTTGAGAAATGAATGGTACTCTCAAAAAAAAATTCGTGAAAGAATTGGCCAAATAAAATTTTGTTGATTAATTTTATTTGTAAAATTAAAAAAAAAAATTTGGACACTTGCCCTCCCCTCTGAAAATCATTGAAAAAAATTAGAAACTGATCTGCAAATAGTAAATTTGCTTCACAAAAAAAAATCAATTTTGAGAAATGAATGGTACTCACAAAAAAAAAATTCATCTTGAATTTTGAAAACATTTTCATTCAGCCATTAACATTCCCAAAATAACACAATAATAGAAATACTGTTAACTACTCAAGAAACATTAACAACATAAGTGAGCATAAAAATATACAAATGTAAAAAAAATTGCAATATAAAACAAAACTACAAACTATAAAATATACTCGTACATTATATAAGATATGTATCTGCATTCAAGTTCATTTGGAAATATATATATGATAAAATGCTTTAATGCTTCACATTTAATATTTTTTTGTATGAGGACCACTTTTCTTCCACCAATCTAGAAGACTTTTTGTTTAGAGAATAAGTATGGCCTGTTGCTGTGGTGATTTCAACTTCAAATAGAATATGTGAGAATGGGACATCACAAACATCATTATCAGGCCAACAGAAGGACGGGGATGGTCCATGAGGATGCATTAACCTTACTGTAACATCTCCTTCTACACTATTCACTTTCTCAACAATCCCCAGATACCAAGAAGAGTCATATACAAATGCAACATAGCAGTTGGGCTGCACAGAGCATAATGGCATCAGTGGCGGAAGTGCAGAGAAATCATGAATGATACTAAAATCAGTATCATAGCTTAGCCTTTTTGCTCCAATCTTGGTTGGTGATAGTGGTATAATGTGATGCATAGATCGTGTTCCAGGAACAGTTTTTGCACTTTCAAAGCGTGGGAAAGAAAATTTCTGACTTGAACCATTTCATCTTTTGAAACAGAGAACTGAAATGCCTTGTAGGTTTTCCCGACAGAATTCAAATACCTGCGATGCAGTAAGTATTTGATCTTTATATAGTCTTTGCAAACTTGATTTTGTGACAAGTCTTTTGACAGTGCCACCAATACCATCGCAGGGAGATTTGCCATGGCTGGTTGCAAAAAAAAAAGACCAGCTGCACTTTATATTGAAATCGTGTTCATGATAGCAGATATTTCTGAAATTCTTACAATTTTTATATTGTGCAGCACATCCGTCAGAGAAATATTCAGCATAAGCAAGTGGAATTTCAGGAAATTCAAACTTCAAAAAATTCAATATAGTCTTCTGAGTCTGATACACAAGGGCCACATCATGTTCTAGAGCATCAGAAATGATACAAAATTTTTTGCTTGCAACTGTTGATCTTTTTTGTAATATATAACAACAGTGTGAAGAGTGCAGCTACCATTGTTCCAATGGTACCCCTGTACTTCATCTTGAACAACAAAATGGAGATTTTCACTGAAATCCATTAAAATTAACACTGATCCTTCATCAAGTGTTTCTTTCTTCATTTTCAGATAATCAGACTGTGATTGAGCAATAAAAGAATGTGGAGTAAGTGTTTCAATTTTCTTAATTAGTGTGTCGCAGAATTCTGATAGAGTGGTGATTTGAACATTTAAAGTCATTCTATCAGTTGATACCCATTGACTGTACTGAACCATCACATCAGGATCATAGTCTTCTATTTCATTTTTTAAGTGTGTTTGAAGTAAAGAACTGGGAGGGGGGGGGGCATTTTTTTCACAGAAGGAGCATACAGGCTCGGTTATTTATATCATGTTACTGTTTTCATTAGATCATGGTATGTTACTTTAATAGAAATAGAATTTAGAAGCAATTAACATTTTGACTGTAAGTGGTGACACATACGGTAGGTGTTCCTGATGATCCTACGAGTATACACTGTTTCGGTCGAAGAGATTCAAATTTTGAAAATCCTACTTTGTCTTCAGGATACTTTTTTTTATAGAGAGAATACATTTCAGCTAAATTACTTAAAACAAGACGCTTCTGTTCATATGTATTTTTTATGGTGCTCATTTTACAGGTGACATGATAGTCAGAAATTATCAATTTAATTTTTTTTTTAATATAGTGTTTTTTCTACACTTCCCATCATTTCTACAAACTGATTTTTTTTGTGTGACATAAAGAAGGATTTATAATAATATTGTAAAATTTTCAAAGGAATCTATGATGGAGCAATACCTTAAAAAAAATACAATGCCCAGGTATCGAATTTATTTGAAAAAAATTATTTACATTTTTTTTCTAAAAAAAAACTTATGATTACTCAATAAAAGAAGCATGAACATAAAAATATAAATATTCCTCTTTAATTTAAAAAAAAAATCAAGGTTCTACTGCAAAAACTGTAGGAACTATTGCATTTTTAAATTGTTAAGGAGCTCGTCCATGGAACACCTGAGTTCCTGGATCCATATAACTTCTTGAGACCATTACTGAAAAATTACTTAACCTGCAACATTTAAATTTTGGAAATGTTCATATA
>JAFIDM010038649.1:94751-142001 GCA_023159025.1 Thereuonema tuberculata | reverse complement strand
TTTGATCATATCGTGATTTTGACATTAAACTAGAATTCTTTAAAACAGAAACTTTTTTAAAATCCAAAAATATTCTGTTCATACAACTTGATAAAAATAATAATACAGTCTTATTATTTTTTTTTATTTATTATGTTTTTTCAATTATACAATACAATTAGTATATTAATTCATGTTATTATTTTTATGAATGAAAATCTTCCACAGAAGATTTGTTTAAATCGATGAACTCTTGTATTGTTACTCTATTCCGCGTGAAGAAGCAGAAACAGATTTAAATGTATTTTTTATCTGAATATATCACTATTCTTATAAAGTTATATGTGTAGAATCTATTTTTGGACTTATATCTACCATACTTGTTAAATACAAAAAAACAATCAAAAGATACTTACTTTAGGACCGATTAATTTAGCCTTGATAAAGATAAAAAATTTATTTATTATTTGAGCATTTTTTTATATTATTTATTTTCTGTCTTTTAAAAATAATTAAAGAGCTGCAAAGTAGAATTTGCTCATATGTGTTTTGTGGGTCGTACGAGCAATGATTTGAAAGAAAACTAACTTCACCATCTCAAATGAAGGTTCATGTACTTTTAGATATTACAACTTTCTAAAACGCAATTTTTTCTTCTCAATATTTATACTCCGATAATTAAACGCTTTTTGATCTTAGAAAGAAAAAAAAGAGAAAATACGATTCCTCGTCTAAATAAATCAAGTATTTCGTGATTGGCTGTCTAAAAATGATTTCAGTCTCATGCGACAATGTGATTGGTCTGACGCTGATTCTACTACCGCTGATCTGCAAAGACTACTGTCTTCGGCGTCAACAGACATCGGCTGACTTTGACATCACAAACTGCCGTTGAAAATAGTTCTTCTGTGGCTAATGTATGCCGGGTTTAACACATGTTTAGTACCATAGCGCCCTAGTCAATATATGCACGATGTCACAGTTTGAAATCACCATCAGTTTGAATCATCAGTTTGAAATCAATGGAAATACAGTAGAGCCCCGATTATCCGCGGAATTGGATGGCAACGGTACCGCGGATAGTAAAAATCGCGCATTACCCAAAAAAAGACTAAAAATAGTTGTAAACATGAAAAAAAAATATTTCACCATTAAAAACTACGTTTTATTATATAAAAAACATAATATGCAAAACTTTTAAAATATGTACAGTACAGTAGAAACCTTTGCAAAAGAGCAAAAGTCTGCCACTCATCCACAAATTCCGAGAAGGCCTATACGATTACGATGCACAATACACCTGTCAGGAATTTTCGACCTTTGCACTATAGGGCCTATTGTACTTTCCCTGTTGTTGGCTTGGATTAAAATTGGATTTTTTTGAGGTTCATAATTAAAAAAATTTTCCGCGGCACTCGCGGATAATCGGGGCTCTACTGTACATGCGCCTTATTGGGAAACACTGCAAGCCATGCAAGTCAGCTCCTTAGATTTGACGTTAACAAATACGCGTCCAGCTTCAAGGCAATGAACTTCAGGGGACTTCAACGTCATCAACTTCGTTGAATTCTGCTGAAGTCCCGTTCTTTTATCGTGGAGGGAACCATGACTTAGGTGGTATCACGACACTCTAGAACGTAGATCGATGCCTTCAAAAGGAGACCACTATCCATTTGGATTGACCATGAAAATCTCCTGACCATTATCCTATCAAGCATTTTTGGATACTCTCCGGAGACGTGTTGCACTCTCATTCTCATGTTACAAGCCTGAAGGGACTTTGAAGAGCATTAAACGAACAATTGCTGTTCCTATTGTACACCATCATTAACATGGTGTGATGTTGCTTTGAGACCTTGTGGTAAAATTTATTATTGAATTATAAATGAAAAGATATTGAAAATAAAATAATGATTTGTTATGAACTATTGACAGATTACACTCGAATGAGATTGTAATGGTTAGTGTCCGGTAGAGTTTCAAGACAAGTTCAGAGGAATACATACACTAAGCAATTGAAGGGGTCTATGTGCGGCGATATACAGTTATCCTCGAGTTTTATTTTATTATTTATTTACTCTAATTCACCTAAATCTGTAAGTAATTTTATTATTCTTAATTTTTATTATTCAGATCACAATTTACTAAATTTGATTTTAAGTTATCCCTTAAGAAATGCTAATTGAAACATATCAAAAATAACATTGATTTTTTTGGCCATTTGTAATTCAGCTTAAAATAACAATTCCATTGGGAAACTGAAAATTCTCATATTATATACTTCATTATCTGAAAGATAATTTTTTTAAAAATTGACAATAATATTACAAGTCATGTACTACGCTAAGAAATAAACTGAGAATTAATTTAATAAATATTCGAAAAAAAAAATACATACACACTATTATTCCAAATGATGTAGCATTAAAAAGTAGATTTTTTTATGAAAGGATTTGAATATAGTTAAATAAGTATAATATTCAAAAAGCTACTAAAATGTATTCGTTACACTTTTGAAATATTTAGATTAAAAATATGAATATTGTGGTTTGTAATGGACCACTTGAGGTTTACGCCCCTATCGACGTCACATATAACGTGTATCCCACATGTGGCGAGAGAGCTTGTGGGATAAACAAACATATAACTTTGTGTGAATTACTTAAAAAATTGTCGATTTTTGATATTTCAAGACGGATGGTTCAGTACTAAGCAGTTCCTTATTGTAATAATTCTGTAAAAACGCTTGGAATATCCTTCTTTAATATAAAATTACCTCTATATCTACACGGGTTAAAACAAAGCACATGGCTTTGTTTATCCCAAATGCGAAGCAGTAGCCTGGTGGGGTATTTTATAACTACAAAGGCCCCGCCTATCCTCAAGTGGTCCATTATTCAAATAAATATAGTCTACTACTCAACTTTAACACTAATTCCAAACCTGTACAATTTATATTGTGAAAATCCAATGTTTTAAAATCATACTTAACCGAAGAGAATTACTATTTAATAAGTAACGTGATTGCCAAGTTTACAACAATAGCAGCGCAGTTTCTATGCTTGCGATACGAGTCAACAAAAGGTTGTTTTGTTATGGCAATCCTGAGCTGGAAGGAGAAAGTGAAGACGAGTTTTTCCGAAATGGTGAAGAGGATCGTACTTGCAGCGTTTCTTGCAATAAGTGAAGGCTGTTAATTCTGAAGATTTCGACTAAAGATATTCCTGAAAACTAACTGTGAATCATATGTGAAATAATTACGATTTGTATTAATGAGATATTAATGCCATGTTAGGGCATCATGAAGAAGGAACTTCGAAAAAGCACCGTACAATACAGTTAAGCGTGTTCTTAGTTCAGCTATCAGACTGAACACTAAGTTGCCTTTCTTGTTTCGTAATAAAGAACCCCAAACTACCATAGATATCTCAATCATAAAACTATTGACACAAAACACGGTAGCAATATCTCATTTTTTCTCTTTGTCTTCTTGAAAAATATTAGGAAGAACAAACATTTCAAGTCTTTCCTTTCATGGAAGAAACAAATTAAAAAATTCATTATTTCATTTCGTAAATTTTCTACAAGTGAATAAAAAATATAATAATTTAATAATAAAAGAAAAATCATTAACAATTAACACAAAGACTTCAAGAAATGAATCAAGTTCAGAGAAAAAGGAACCAAAGAAAATGATTAAATCGTTTCACTTTTCTTTGTATTTTTGTTATTTGAATTTTTTTTTTTAATTTTTAGTTAAATGATCAAAATTATAATTTTTATATTGTTATTACATGGAGGGTGATTTAAAATCCCCTTTACAAACTTTAAAGGTAGGTCAAGAATATAAAAACAAATCGTACTCATAGTTGAAGGTACGTCCGCAAACGCCACCCGAATGTACAAGAAGGCGTTGATTGGCAGCACATTAGCTGGACAGTGCAAGCCATCATCGTTTGATTTTGTAAGAATAGGAGGTATCGCTCCACTAATGCTGAGGGGACAGATATGCACTTAACCTAAGGAGCAGCGAATGGAAAAGGACAAGTCGATGTACGATTGTATCATGAACGGTTCCTCAACACACGCCTTCCCAATGGTCAAACGTTTGCAGAGATGGTGTAAAACTGCAAATTGTACCTACTGTGAACCTGTAAATGTGTACCTTACTGTCATAGTGTGTGCTTGGCTGAAGGTTGGTGGTACCGGGTTCGATTCCTAGCCTCGGCGGAGGGCTGGAATTTTTCCGCGGTGCATTCTCCTCCAAACAGATCCTAGGGCCTACCCAGCGCTCTGTAGAATGGGTACTGGGTTTCATTCCCGGGAGTTAAAGGCGGGCGGGCGTCGGGCTCACCTCCCGAACTCAATCTAGTCCCGTTGGTCGTGAAACGCCGGGAGCCTTACCTCCTGCGAGCCCTTGGGTCTTCAAAGGCCTGCTGTATCGATTCTTTAACTTTTAACTGGTAACATAGGGCTAATAAAGTGTTTGTGAATCTTCTAATCCATATTTCGTCCTTATCTCTTCTATCTTCATAGTCATATTAATTCATAAATAAAATCATTAAACATTAACATTATTATTAACAATTATTATAAGTTCGACATTAACTTATTTAACAATATATGTAACCTAACACAATAATAAAAAACACATCATTACTTATACAATTACAAACAACAATCCAATATATTCCCTATTGATAATTTAATCATACTCACTAGATTAATTTATTAATTTTTTAAATTTTAGTTTTATTTTAACTTAACTTTACCATGTTTTGAGCCAAATTTATGTCTCTCATTAACCTATAACCTTCATTTCTGTTCATGTTTTAACTCCTCGTATAAAACATTCTATCACTTTTCTATTTATATTATCTTTTTCAGTTTACAAAGTGTTTACATAAATATTAGGTCTGTGACCACAGTTAAAATAATGTTCCGTTATTATTGATATATCCATCTGATTATGCTTCGAAAAATTTCCATATTCTAATATAGGCTCCCTAATCGCTCGTTTGTTTTTCCCTATATTCTTACAATTTTTCACATTGAATTTTATAAACAATACCATTTCATTATATAATGAAATATAATACTTTTTTTATTTAAATAAGGTAATATTATTCTTTTATTGAACTATTGCATTTTCAGTTCTTTAATAGTAAATTTGTTGTATTTCAATACAACTTCATTTATATATTTTTTCTTTAAAATCATTTTTCTTTAAAAATCTCTTTCATGTTTCTTTCAAATACTATTAAAGAACTGAATAATCGACAGTTAAATAAAAGAATAATCTTATTTGAATAAAAACAATATTATATTAATGTGAATCTGTAAGAAATTTAATTTTAATATTACATTTGAATACAGAAATAAACTGAAAAATGCTTTATGCTCTAAAATAAATTAAAATGATTTGAAAAATGAAATAGGTATTGTTTATAAAATTGAATGTGAAAATTATAAGAAATTCTATACAGGGAAAAGCTAACGAAAGATTAGAGAGCTTCAAAACGAATATGGATATTTTTTGATGCATAATCAGATGAATACATCAGAAATAAGTGAACATTGATTTGACTGTGGTCACAGAGCTAATAGTAACGTAAAAACTTTATAGACTGAAAAAACATAATCCCATCCAAAACATTTCATGTCAAATAAGTTGCCAAGACTCACATGCTCATAACGCTTTCACTGTTGAGAAGATATGAGATCCCATGTAGAGCCAAGCCCCTAACTCTATAAGCCCTAACTCTATAAGCCCTAACTCTAAAACCCAATATCTTGGTAATAAAGTATGGCTTGGCCGTTCCGTGGCTGTCGCACAGACAATCTCATGGAGTTATGTAAAGGATATGGAGTATGCCAAGGTATACTTTTTGACCAAGATAGTAGGGTTTTTAGAATTAGGCCTTGTAGAGTGAGGGGCTTGGCTCTACATGAGATCTGATAACTTTTTAACAGTGAAAGCGTTATGAGCATCTTGTCAACGTATTTTACATGAAATGTTTCGGGTGGGATGAAATAGTTCCATGAAACGGCCAAGCCATACTTTATGACCAAGATATTGGGTTTTTAGAGTTAGGGCTTGTAGAGTTAGGCCTTGTAGAGTTAGGTGCTTGGCTCTACATGAGATCTCATATCTTTTTAACAGTGAAAGCGTTATGAGCATGTCAGTCTTGGCAACTTATTTTACATGAAATGTTTTGGATGGGATTTCATTTCTTTTTGTAAGATGAGATCTGATAACTTTTTAACTGTGAAATCGTTATGAGCATGTGAGTCTCGGCAACATATTTTACATAAATGTTTTGGGTTGGATTTCATTTCTTTTTGTAAGATGAGATCTGATAACTTTTTAACAGTGAAAGCGTTATGAGCATGTGAGTCTAGGCAACTCATTTTACATGAAATGTTTTGGATGGGATTTTAGATATTAATAAAATCCAAAGTATAACAGCTAGATAAATGAAACATAGCGTATTTCATTAGTCTGCTAACTGCATCTTATCCTGAAAATTTGAGCTCTCTATTATTATCTAGGCCGAAGCTATGAGGTTTCGAAAATACGACGAAACACTTCGAGAAAAGGTACGTGGTGCCCTTCCTCCTTCCCAGGCCGGGGGATAGTCATTGGACTGTACCCGGGAGCTTCGGGATGTCAGCCTCCTGGCGGGTCCACGGGTGGTGGATAGTGGAAATATTCGTCTCCGCGGGGTCCGAGGACACTGTGTGAGGCGAAGTAGTGCTCTGCACCCCGAACCAGACTCCCCCCCAATCTAAGGTGTTAAGCGGACTGTGCCGATGAAATGGATAGCACTGGGGTTATAGTGTCTTCAACGGTGCCTCTAGGAAACCAGGCCGAATCCTGGAGTAGATAAAAAAAATGGCCTTCCCTGCGCATGGGGGCTGTCCGCAGGGTGAGTGTTTGCTTCCCCCGTAACAATGAAGGGCTCTGAAGAAGAGACCTCCAAAGACATCCCTATCTAGGGCACTAACGAGGAAGCTAGCTTCCACGAAACTTCAGAGGAGGGACGGTATACACCGAAACCTCCAGAGGAAATGTGGAATGGATCAGGAAACTCCTGAACACATTCTATGCTTCTGTCCAGCTTTAGCAAGGAACATATGGGAGATCTTTGGTAGATTTCCTCCTACCACTGAAAACATCTCCACTTTTAATGTTAAGGTCATTTTGTCTTTCTGTAAATCTACAGGACTCTTTATGACCGCAGAAACTCAACCTTATGTTGAAGAATAATCATTGACGTCATCAATGTTTTATGAGGGAACACAATGGACCCAAACATGTGGTCTGAGTGACCAAATGGCAAATAGCCGACCATCAATTTATCCTTATCCTTATCCTTCCTCCTTTGGCTCGTCTTGGCGGGGCACTGCCGTGCCCCCAGATTTAACTAGAAAAGTGATAAAAAGTATTATACGAGGTTTGAAAACATGAACAGAAATGAAGGTTAGAGATTAATGAGAGACTTGTAAATTTGACTAAAAGATAAAATAAAGTTAAAGTCAAATAAAACATGAAATTTGAAGAATTGTTAAGTTAACCTAGTGAGCATTAATAAGTTATCAATATGGAATATATTGGATTGTTGTTTGTAATTGTATAAGTAAGGATGTGTTTTTTATTATTATTAGAATAGATATTTTGTGAAAGAAGTTAATGTTCAACTGTATGCTGTTATGTTATTTTAATTGTTATTTTATTTGTAGCTTGAAAAAGGGAAAGACGAATACTGTCACGGTTCAATTTGTTTCCCGTGACTTTTTCTTTGAAGCAATTTCAGTTTTTCATGTTCCTTATTATTTCTTCTTTATTTTTAGTAGTTTGCTTTTCAGCCTATTTTCCGTTTATTTAAGCTTATTTTCATTTTTACTCATCTTGTGTTCTTATTTTCCAATCTATGCAATTTTTCCCTTATTTATTTCTTCTTTAAGCCTTCTGTCTTTAATGTTCGCGTGTGAATCCTTGTCTTGTTACTTTCCCACGCTTCAATCTCCTATATTCCTTCTTTTTTTTTTGTCCGTAATTTTTTTGTCTCTGTCATTAGTGTCACGAGAAAAGGATTCTCAATGAACAAAGATAAATAAAAAAAATAAAGCACTCTGCTAACACCTGTCTGAGACAGGAAAATCATAAGAGAAAGAAAATAATGTAGAAGCATAAAAAAAAATTGAAACGCACAAAATTAGATTACGATAAAAAAACCCACACAGATTTAATGAGGCTAGGGTAAATACAAAAACAAAACAAAAATGCTTGCTTAGGTGGAAAAACACCAAGAAAAAAATTGAGGAGTAGAAAAAATTACTGTAAATGTTCAAAATACTACAGTTACTACTTCAGAGTTCCTTTATATATAGAAGAAGAATAAAAAAAAAAACTTTCTTAGAGTTTTCCCTTTCTTCAGGGGTAAGAAAAAAAACTGATGTACCTAGGCACAAGTTGACAAAATGATAGTTACTTACAAATCCGATGATCTTGATTGAATATTGGGATCCCAATTTTGAAGCACACACGAAATCACCATCACGAACACAAATAGAAGCACTGTTCTTGCACTACACCTGAGGCCCAGATATGATATAATTGAATATATCGTCGAGAACAGGAACACCGCTGGCACTGACTTCAGGTATTTCTGCGTCGTCCGGTGGGCTTTTCAAATACAGCTCCCGCAGTGACAGTAGAAGCTCAACGGAGTAACTGCAATTTGTAGATGGCAGGTAAGTGGTTTGGCCCACCATCTTGCTGTGGGGGTTTGCGACACTCCTTCACATTAACGCTGCTGTCTCCTTTTCTGTCTCCCTGTCTTTCGGGTGGCTCGCCATGCATGTTCGGGCAGATAAATCGGCGACTTTGCGCTGGCAAATACTCGGCTGTTTAGTTTCTCCGAAGAGTGTCTTTCGGGAGAAATCTCTTAGAGTCTCTCGCTCTCTTAAGACTCGTAAAAGCACGCAGAGGTATGAAGCACAGAATTACAAAGGATAGTTCTGCCAAAATGAAAACAAATCAAACTCCTGGGCTCAATGTATAAGCCTAACACACACGAGGTTAGGACCTCTTCACTTTGCTAAATCATTTTCACATATATATTAATATTACTTAGCAACGGGTAAAAAACTGAAGGAGGAGGACAAAAAAAGAACACGCACGTGACAGTAAGAAGTTAATCAGACAGACGGACACAAAATCACAACATACATGACGACAATGTAAAAAGAGGGAGCGCTTGAGAAACGAACACACACGTGGTATCAAGAGATCAGTCAGACAAAAGGACGGCAAAATCACAACATAGTTTACATGGCGACAGTGTAACAAGAGGAGAGCCTCGAAAGGAAATTGAGAGAAGAAAAACAAAAGAAGAACAAAGAAAGCAGACGCCAAGAGAAAGGAAAAAAGAAAAAAAAATAGATGAATATCCAAAAAATAAAAATAGAAAAAAAAACATCAATCTGCGGGAAATACTGAACATCAACACCAAAATGTGGGCTGAGGGAGGATAACCTGTCATGGGGGAAAACAAACTAAAAATGAACCAAAAAAAAAAACGAAACATTAGTATTGGTTTAATTTTGTCGCATGTGTTTACATCATTGTTGGTATATTTACAGGCAGTTCGTCATTTTAAAAGAAATGATTAGTCATGACGATAGGAGTTAAAAAAGCAGCGGTTGGACCCAAGACGTAGATTTTACTATATTAGTCCGATGTTAAGCTGAGCGAGTGCATCAATGTAAAAGCTATTATTTGATTGATTTGGTGACAATGTTTAAGAAGAAGTAAGGGTACTTCATTTACTTCTTTAGCACCGTTCATCCAAAAGAAAACGAAGCTTTTGCTTTGTGTTTTTGAATGAATATAGCTGCATAGTGAGAGCGTTGTAGACTCCGTGCCGTATAATAACAGGCTTCGAAGTCAAAGGATTCCTGTTGATTCGCGGACATACAGGATGGAGAAGGATCCCAAAGCTGAATGCGAGACAGAACCGAAATGTTGGCCGCCACCAGTGCCTTGTTCGCCTGGAGAAAGCCACCCTCAGTACATTGTCCCATACGAAGAGACATCGAGCGGCCACACTAGATCAAGCAAGTTTCGCAACCATAAAAGACAATTTCAAAAGTGCTTCGGAAAATCTGTGTTAATTGTGTAATCCCATGCACCGAATTTACATCAGTTAAACTGTAAGTAAAAGTAAACTTGTTTTATTGCCATTGTTTTACCCTTTTTTTAATCTTGCATAGCGTGTAAAATTGGTCGCGGAGGGAGCGTAATTTTTTTAGTCGCCATTTTTTTTTCTATATTTATCATTTTGCTTGCTCACGCAATTAAATTAGCTAATTACTCATCGTGACAATTAATTATCGTCAAAGTACTCCTTCTGAAATATACATTATTAAACATATTTTGAATATTTTATTTATGTTTAATGGGTTATGTGATATTATTTATGTTATCTATCTTATTAGTTGGCTTTTATTTCTAAACCTTCTAACACATTCGGATGACGTTTACAGGCACACCAAATACAGTTGGAATACTGTTGGTTTTGTATTCCTGACCTTCCTTTAAAATTTCTAGAGGGAATTTTGAGCAGCCATGTATCTATTTGATTGAATGTTGGCAAGTGTTTTCTCTTTAAGTGTGAGGTGGATCACTAGAACTAATAATATGTATTTTTGTGTATATTCGTAGCTCATTCTCAGCAAGATTTTTAGTAATACAATGTAGGTGGATGCCCAATGTTGTTAATAGAGGGAGCTACCTGTTTCAACGGTCATTCATAATTTCTGCTCATATACTAAAACAGCAAGTTTTCATTCAGTTTTATTTAAATTTTTAACTATTATCAATAAATAAATTATATTCTTTTATTCTATAGACATGATATCTATTTGAATGACTTCTTTCTTTTCAACAATAATTTATCAAAATAAACAATTTATTTTCAGATGTAATTCAGCACTGATTAGATATAAACAACGATCCAAGGAAAACAGAAAAACTTAAAAAATAATATATAGTTTAAAAATTAGCGTGTGAATGGTTAAAAAATTCTAATAAAATCTTAAAAAAACATACAAACAATAAAATAACATTACATTAGAGTGGCTAGTTTCGAACGCCTTTTCGGAGTTCCTTTTCAAACTCTTATTAGGCATGTTTTGGGCTTATTATTTTGCATAAGCATTTATTTTTTAATTGTTGGATTGTTTTATTAATTTTTTTAAAAAATAATAATACTGTTTTGTAAACTGAAATAAATCTTGTTTGACTTAATACTTTTCTGCAATTATATTTCTTTTTTTATTAGAATGCTGAAGTCTCATTGTCTGTAGCTTATCTATATTTATAATTCTATATTTTCAAGAGTTTTGAAACTCTTCGTTTGCAATAAATATATATATTTGATTTTGGCGCCTTCTGTAGTTCGTTTCATTTTCCAATATGGGATCACAGTTGTTATCAGTTTTGGTCTAATTTATTAAGAACTTGAGAACCATCAAGTTTGTCAGGGTCTTTGAGTGTTCATGTGTTCTCGTAATTTATAGACTATCAGTTTTAAATTCATTATTGCTTAATGTGCTTTCAAGTTCTGTTGATATCAATACAACTAAGATTGTTCTTGAAAGAAGAATAAAACTAAAGGAAATGAAAATTCCGTGTGTTATAGAAATTAAAAAAAAACTTACATCCTAATTAGATAAATATAGAAAGGAAAAATAAAACTGTCAATCCTTCTAAATTTCCTTTGATTTTTTTTGTGTGTTTGTTTTGAAAACATTTACTATAACTAATAAAAAGATAAGAAATAATTTATAATTTAGTTTTCTCTGTTATATTTAAAAAAAAATATTTTTTTTCTTCACAGATGTTATGTAGCTGTGAATTTAATGAAGGAGAGGTGAAATATGAAAAAGTTAAATTATGTAAAACTTTGAGAGCAATTTAAAGTTATTATTCTATTAAACTAATCTTCAATTGATAAGAAATTGATTTACCCTCTGATTAAGAAAACATAAATTCAGTCAGAAAAAAAAAATCGTTTACATAAAAAAATGTTTTTAGCTGTTTATATATTACAGTATGAAATTACATTTTTAATTCAGTTGAATTCTCAAACATTAAGGTTATTTAAAACTGTTGTAGGATTTAATTTTTTTTTTAAATATTCAAGAAACAGACTACTTTTCTTTGATCATAAACCTATAAATTCTTTGGTAGTAAAATTATATCTCATTTAAACAAAATTTTGTAAATTAACCTTGAAAAACATAT
Source organism: Thereuonema tuberculata (assembly GCA_023159025.1). Classification (NCBI taxonomy): domain Eukaryota; kingdom Metazoa; phylum Arthropoda; class Chilopoda; order Scutigeromorpha; family Scutigeridae; genus Thereuonema; species Thereuonema tuberculata. The sequence continues at coordinate 129,709 of JAFIDM010038649.1, read as the reverse complement.
TTTAATTTGTGTTACTATTCACTTAAAATTGTTTTAATTTCTCTTATTTTGACAACAAACTGAGAAATAACAAAGAGTGGCTTACATCCTGGTTAGACGCATTTGGTTTGCAAAAAAACAATATAATACTTATTTGTTTATTTTTGTATATTATTTTCCTTATTCAGAAGCTAAAAGGCTAAAATAACAATTTTTTAAAGGCTTTTTATACGGTTTACAAATAGTATTAATTACAAAAAAGATAATTTGAAAGCCCATTCTTAAGAAGACTCTACTTAAAATTTGTAAATTCACTGAACGTAATAAAGGAATATTAATAATAAGTGAAATAGAACCGATCTTAAATAAAAATTAACCCAAATCAGAAAACGTTTTTGAGGGACTATCAGAGTTTAATAACACCAAACCATGAACTTTGATTGAATGAAAAGAATTCAGAAACTTACTGTCTAATTTGGTTAAAGAAAGGCGATCATTTCAGATTTAGGTGTTTGTCTTTTTAGAAATATCTTTCGATTGTCGATTTTTCTATAAATATTGATTGTTTGAATAATAAAAACATCTAATATTTAGTATCTCCTGTTTTTTAAATCTCAGTTTAGAATAAGTTGATCAATTTAGAAAATAACAAATTCGAATACTTTGAGACTTATAGTAAAAATTAATATATTTTTTACTTCTGAGTTATTGTTAATTTGATTAAGTAGAACATTTTTTTACAATTTTTTTTTTAAATAATTGAATCAAATAAATACTATACAAATTAATAAGTGAATATGACCTTATTATTTATTGTTAGTTAACGCTATTACAATAAAAAAAATCAGAAAATACTTACTTTCTATAATTCGTATATAAAATTTGTATAATAAAATGACACCGTTTATTTTTATTATTTGTATTATTTTACTGTGACACTTTTTAAATTTTTATTTGTTTTCTTATTTATCTGTTCATTTCCTTGTTTTATTCTGTAATTTGTCTCTGTAAAATAAATAAATCATGTTTATTTCCATTTTAGTCCATTATTGACATCATGTTTTAGTTGTAATTTATTACTTTTCTTATTGTTATGCTCTTTTTAACTTTTAAGTTCTTTTTAGTCGAGTTCTTACGGCATGAAGGCCCTGACTCAACCAACTGGAAACCTTTTATTTCTTTCCTTCCTTTCATCGACTTTGGCCAACAATGGACCACGGGATAGCCCGACCTGACAACGTCAGGGCAAAGCTAGGAAATTCGGTGAAGGGGGGCGAGATTCACATTCCGTCCAGAATAACCGTGAGATAGTAAGTCCCAGGTAGAAACGGACGAAACACAGAAGAAGAAAAAAAAGGTCATGCCCACGCCGGGATTCGAACCCAGATTCCGATACAACGACCACACGGCAGACCGCCGTCTAGACCGCTCGGCCATGCCGGAACAGCCTTTTATCTCTTTAATATATTTCTTTTTTCAATGTATCTAAAATTCTGAAAATTTAAAAAGGAACTTGTGAAGTATCTGGAATTTCTATTTTCTTCTTTTTAATTTTCAAAATATTCTGCAATTAATTTAATTAAAACTCAAAAACCTTTAATTTTTTTGAGTGTTTTTAAGGTATTACGAGCTATTTTCAACTCAAAAATATTTGACGAAAACCTGAAATAATAAAAAAAATTGTAAAATAATGTATTGTATTTAAAATATGTATTATTAGTGCCATAGTTAATTTTTTTAAAAAACTAATTTAATCCCTCAACAATGTTAAAAACTATATTTTTTTTTTTTTTAAATTAATTGTTCCACTTATTTTACAAATTTTTAATCATTTCAGGTTTTCGTCAAATGTTTTTCAGAATTCAAAACAACACAAGTTCATTTTTAAATTTTCAGAATTTTAGGTGCATTGGGAAAAGAAATATATAATAGAAATATATGGTTTGCAGTCGCCTGCAGCTGCTTGATGTTGCTTCACGTATTAGAGACTTACGGCGGAGTGCACCAAACTTCAGTTAACTTTGATGACTGCAGTTTGGACGGAGCTAAAATTAGTGGGGGGTGCTGCTCCACAAAAATTTTAGCCTTTGTTTTAAAATTGTATGAAAGGAAACATGTATAAAAAGAAAATTTATTCAGAACTTGATAAATTTGTTTTTATACATGTTTGTATAAAATGACGTCATTGAATCATCATTATGAATAAAACTAATCCCGATGTTACGCCAGAATATCTAGAGGCATAAATGTGTGTTTGGAGTGAATCTTTAGTGATAAAGTATTGAAGTGAACCTACAAGATAAGTGCTTCGTCTTTATTCTATTTCGAACAAATTGGGATCCCAAAACTACTATACTAGTTCGTCAGTTCGACTGTAACTACGGTTTCCTTTAGATTAACTGTAACTCGGGAAACTAAAGCTTTCTACTGAATTCACCTAAGTGACAAATGAAATTACTAAAATGGTACTATTTTGTTCATACATATTTTTATATATATAAGTATACACATATACAATATATTTAAGAAATAAAGTATCTCAGTCATCTTTTTTGCTTATTTCTTATAAAGTAATCTTTTGTAAATTTCAGGTAGTTTGGTCGTGCTTTTGTTTTTAATTTAGAAAGAGCAAAGTCTTGATATATTGCGTTTTTGTTTTCTAAATTGTTTCTAAATTTTGCCGCTGAAGACATGGAGATAATTTGGCCGTATCTCCATAGAAACAGGGATTTGTTTTCTGATATTAGTGTTTTCAAATTCCAAATCAATGTCCGGACAAATATATTTATATATATATATACTGTCGGGCTACTTTATTAGATACACCTACATCTTAGCGTGTTAGATCTCCTGTAGCCCTCAAAACAGCTCTGAATTCGTTGAAGCATGGATTCCACAAGATGCTGAAAACGTTGTTGAGGTATTGTGTACCATGGGGACATGAGTGTTTCACGCAGTTCCTGAAGATTTGATGGACGTGTAGGCCTGGAGCGAACAGGCCGTTCCACCTCATTCCACAAATTTTAATCGGGCTGAGATCCGGGGACTGAGAGGGCCACTGCAGGAAGGATTAGTCATCGTCAATTTCCCCAAACCATCCCATAGTGATGCAGGCTTTGTGCACCGCCGCATTATCCTGCTGGAAATAGCCATCTGCATGAGGATAAACTGTTAACATGTACGGTTGCACTGGTCAGCTACGATGTTTGGGTACGCTCTAGCATCCTGACGTGCCTCCAGAGGTATCAATGGACCTAATGTGTGCCAGGAAAACATCCCCCACACCATGACACTGCCCCCACCGGCTTGAAGAGTTGTTGCGAGAGACAGCATTTGTGCGCACAGCATGAGTGTACCTAACAAAGTGGCCGGACAGTATATATATTAATCATTTGCAATTTAGAAATTTAGTAAGTATAGAATATAAGAATAAAATTAACTTATGTTACTAAACATATAACGCCGGACAGCGATTTGTGATTTGAAAACGATAATATCAAAAATCAAAGCACTGTTTCTATAGAGATATAACCTAATTATCTCCACGTCTTCAGCAGCAAAATTATGACTAACTTTGAAGTTTTATGTTTCATGGCTTCTTATTAAGGTATTTAGTTATTTTATTTTATATTTCATAACTTTAACTCAATATTACAGATTTTCCTCTTTTTAATTTTGGTTTTAAATTTAAATACGTCTTTATTGCTTCGTTTTTATTTAATATTTTTTGCTTTTAGGTTTAGGTAATTTAATTATTATATTGGTAATTTTTTTAGTTTTTCAAATTTTTGATAGTTTAATTTTAACTTTAATTATATTGCTTCGCTTTTATTTCGTATTTTTTGCTTTTAGATTTAGATAATTTAGTTATTACATCGATAATTCATCTTCTGAGTTTTCATCTTCTAATCTGATAATTCATCTTCTATCTAACGACAAGATTCCAAATTTGATTTTGAAATATCAGCCCAAAGGAAAAAGAGACAGAGGTCGACCAAAACTACGATGGAAAGAACAAAATCATCTTCAGAGCTAGGAACAGACAATCATTGTCTATACCTAAGATGTTCAAGACAAGACAAGACAAGACATCGATAATTTTTTAATCTTTAAATTTTTGGTAGTATGGTTTTAATTTTAAATTTAATACAAAAAATTAGGTTAATTCAATAAGTAATAAAGAACTCCTAAACTCTTTATTGCTTCGTTTATATTTATTGTTAGGAAATTTATTTATTATATTGATATTTTTTTTTTTTTAATTTTAGGTAGTTTAATTGTACTTTTAAATTTAAAAAGAGCAAAGTCTAGATATATTGCGATTTTGTTTTCTAAATTGTTTCTAAATTTTGCTGCTGAAGACGTGGAGGTAATTAGATTATATCTCCATAGAAACATTGATTTGCTTTTTGGTATTGGCATTTTCAAATCCCAAATCGCTGTCCGGCTATATATATAATATATATATATATATATATATATATCCAGTTATCTTATATACATATACTATTCTTAAGCTTTAAGAGAATTACATAAATCTTGTAAAATGTTATTCTCTTGTTGTTCGTTTTATTATTGGAATATAATTATTTATTTTCAAATTATTAGTGTTACTTATGCTTAAGATAGAATTCTATGGGTTTGACCTATCAAAAAACGTATTCATTTCCACACTTAAACTTAGACAGACTTGTTATTAGATATTTTCCTTCCTTTCATCGATGGACCACGGAACTAGCCTAAGCTGACAACATCAGGGCGAAGCTAGTGAAAGTCAAGAAGTGGGACGAGAATCACATCCCGTCGAGATAGTAATAACCCTGAGATAGTAAGTCCCAGGGAGAAACGAATGAAACACAGAAGAAGAAAGAAATTGCCATACCAACGCCGGGATTCGAACCCAGATTCCGACACAACGGCCACACGGCAGACCGCCGTCATGACTGCTCGGCCATGACAGAACGGCTTTTATTAGATATTTTAATATTTATATTTTTCTTTTTGGGGTTTTTCTAATGAGTTGATCACAAGTTTGCTGTAGTATTATTTTTGAAAAAAACCATGACAATGTAAATATCTTTTTTTTCTTTTTTTTCTATCATTTTTTTTTAATCTTTAATTTTAAAATAAAAAACCGTGGTCAAACTTAGTATTGTCATATAGCTACACATATATATAAAACACAAATAAATACATGCGTATACAATACATTCATATTGTTTTTATCTGCCCGTTATTTCTCCGAAACCATACGACTCAAAACTATAAATAAGGTGTTTATTGAGGATGGCTCCATTTTATTTTTCATGGACGTGTGTCAACCGAATGGTTGTCCGGTCGCGATCAAAGGTCACGTGATTGAGAAAATGACCTCAGAATACAAGGTCACGAAAGGTCACGTGATTGAGAAAATGACCTCAGAATACAAGGTCACGTGAGCATAAAATTTTTTACTTGATAGATAAGTTCTTACTTTCTTTACTACTTTTAATAATAATTGCATTTTTCATAATCTATATTTAAAAGAAAATAATCTGAATTAAAATACACTTACGCACTAACATGAATAATAAAATGAATAAAACAAAGAATAAAAATATTTAAAAAATATTTAAAAAAAAAGAGTAAAAACGAATTATGAAGTCTTAGAGGAAGGAGAAAGCTTTTCTTTTGCTCAAGTAAAACCTGAAGAAGTTTCTTATTTAAAAAAAGGAAATATTGTTAGGAAAAATAAAGATGTTTTTCAAGGTAATGATGTTCTACTACATTTGAAATACATCCTCTATTTCTACATTTTTACAACTATGGATGGGATGGGATAACTAATTATTTAAAACATAAGCTACCCTAATATCCTTATTTTGAAATATTTTGTGTAGCCGATTAAACAATATAGGATGATATTGGTAGGCTGTCCCTATTTTATTTTCTTCTTTCTTTTTTTGGATAGGTTATAAATACTATTTAGGCTTTGTTTCATGGATTTAGAAACAAACCCACTTGGGTAATCATTGTCAATAAATACATGCATAAAAGAGGATGTATTTACTTATTTCTTTGTTTACAACATGAGTTCCTAACAATAATATTTATACATATGTTAAAAATTATAAGTTTCAGGAACAAATGGCGGCAAAGAAAAAAAAAATGATTGGAGGACGTATTCGCAAATGAAAATTGAAGAAAGACGGCGACGTCATAAGGACAAGTGACGTTGAAAATTTCCAGTAGATGGCAGGATTCCAACAAGGTTTGTCGTCATCATTGACGTGAATGACGTGGCTTGTGGGGAAGACAGAAGATCAATCAGTAGCTGAATAATTAATGGCATCATACCATTGGCGGTTTCATGTTTTTCACAATGTATATATGTTTGAACCTTTGAAGAAAAATTGTGTTTAGAGGGCGTCAGCAAAGTATTTGCTAAGTATTTTATTAAATGTTTTTAAAATTAATTTGTATGTTGTTTTTAATTTAATAACTCTTTTTCATGCATGTTAAAATTTTATTATTATTATTATTTCGAAAAAGTTTAAAAACCATGGGTTTCCCCAGCTAAGACAAATAGGCGGGTCAAGGACCAAAGCACATATTGCCAAGTGTTAAAAAAAAATAAAAAAAAATTTGGAGGAATAGTTAGGGATGGGTGCTTGTGTCCATAAATTTCCTAACTATGCGTGTTGTGTTGAGTATCACAGCCTTCTGGAGTTCATAGTGTTTTTATGAAGTCCTAGAGTGCTGAGGCTGTGGTGCAATGTGTGAGACACCAGACCAGTAGCGGACAGGATGATGGGTACAACACGTACTCGGTCCTGCCTCCACTGCTTCTGGAGCTCGTGTGCTAGGTCTGTGTATTTACTTATCTTGTCAGCGTGAGTTTTCTGCATGTTTTTGCTGATGGGAACTGCAATATCAATGAGATAGGTCTGTTTGTTGACCTTATCAACAAAGTGTGATGTCAGGTCTGTTGTGAAGTATAGTTTTGTCTGTGTGAATGGGGCGGTCCCAGTACAGCTTATGTGAGTTTGACTCTAGTACGCTTTGTGGTGTGTACTTGTAGTACGGGACCGTGTTCTTAATAAGTGAGTGAGTGTGTGCTAGCTGTTGATGAACGATCGACGCTACCTGATTGTGTCGTTGGAGGTAGTCTGTTTGGGACAGAAGGGGACAGCCTGATATTATGTGGTCGATCGTCTCATGTGTAGTGTGGCATTTCCTGCATCTGTCATCGTGTGTGTTTGCATCGTGTAGAATGTTTCTTGTAGTTGCGTGTGGAGATGACTTGTCCTGTATCGCGATCATGAACCCTTCGGTCTCCCCAAACAGCTCACCACTCGTCAGCCATCTGTTCGACGCTTCCATGTCGACATGAGGCTGGCTGAGTTCGTAGCAATGTCTGCCATGGAGTTCCTTACGAGCCCATGATTCATTATTATTATTATTATTATTATTATTATTATTATGTTTATATGTTTCAAACCTTGGATTTCCCCAGCAAAAACAATATGGCGGGTCAAGGACCAAAGCACATACTGCCAAGTGTAAAGATGTGTGCAAGAATGATTAGGGATGTGTGCTTGTGTCCAAAAATTTCCTAACTATGCGTGTAGTGTTGAGTACCACAGCCTTCTGCAGTTGTGCATAAGTGATTTTGTGAAGTCTTAGTGTGCTGAGACTGTGGTGCAATGTGTGAGGCACCAGACCAGTGGCAGACAGAACGATGGGTACAACACGTACTCGATCCTGCCTCCACTGCTTCTGGAGCTCGTGTGCTAGATCAGTGTATTTACTGATCTTGTCTGCGTGAGTTTTCTGCATGTTCTTGCTGATAGGCACTGCAATATCAATTAGATAGGTCTGTTTGTTGACCTTATCAACAAGTGTGATGTCTGGTCTGTTGTGATGTATGGTTTTGTCTGTGTGAATGGGGCGGTCCCAGTATAGTTTATATGAGGGTGACTCTAATACACTTTGTGATATGTACTTGTAGTACGGGACCGTGCTCTTAATAAGTGAATGTTTGTGTGCTAGTTGTTGATGAACGATCGACGCTACCTGATTGTATCGGTGGAGGTAGTCTGTTTGAGAGAGAAGGGGACAGCCTGATATTATGTGGTCGATCGTCTCATGCGTAGTGTGGCATTTCCTGCATTTGTCGTCATGTGTGTTTGCATCGTGTAGAATGTGCTTCTTGTAGTTGCGTGTGGAGATGACTTGGTCCTGTATTGCGATCATGAACCCTTCGGTCTCCCCAAACAGCTCACCACTCGTCAGCCATCTGTTCGACGCTTCCATGTCGACATGAGGCTGGCTGAGTTCGTGATGATGTCTGCCATGGAGTTCCTTACGAGCCCATGATTCACGCAGCTGCTGAGTGTGGGTGTCAGGGGTGGTGAGTGTTGGAGAAGAGTTTTCAAGGTTCAGGGGTGTGAGGTGTGTGTCAGCCTTGACAATGGCTGAGTGAAGTGAGGAGTCTTCTGCTCTTTGGTGGAAATGTTCCCTAAGTGTATGTACTTGTTTTTCGTATAGGGTGATGAGGTTGATGAGTCCTCGGCCTCCCTCCTTGCGGGGAAGAGTCATCCTTTCCGTAGCGGACTTGGGGTGGTGCATGTTGTGTTTCGTGAATGTAGTGCGTGTTGCGCGTTGTAGTGCTTCGAGTTCGGTGTTTGTCCATGGAATTATGCCGAACGAATATGTTAGTGTGGGAACGGCAAAAGTGTTGATAGCTTTAATTTTATTTCTGGCGTTGAGTTGTGTTTTGAGGATTTTGTGAACTCGAGCAAGGTATGTGTTCTTCAGTGCATTTTTGATGTTTGCGTTGTCAATGACGCGCGCTTGCTGGAAGCCCAGGTACTTGTAGGTCTCTCCCTGTTCCATGGATTGGATGGCCAAACCATGGTCCAGTTCAAAACACTCCAAATTCGAAGTCTTCCCACGTATTATGTGTAACTTGCGGCATTTGTCAATTCCAAATTCCATCCCAATGTCTTTGGTGAACTGGGTGGTGGCTTGTAGTAAATTAGTAAGTTGTGCATTGTTTGTGGCATAGAGTTTAATGTCATCCATGTAGAGTAAGTGTGTGATTTTATATGGTGTCACAGTGCCTGTGGTAAGCCTATAACCGTGTTTTGTGTTATCTAGTATATGGCTCAGTGGATTCAAGGCGAGGCAGAACCAAAGAGGACTCAAGGAGTCTCCCTGTAAAATACCTCTCCTTATGGGAATGGGATCTGTAGTGATGGAGGTGTTAGAGGTGCGTAGGTGTAATGTTGTGTTCCAACTCTTCATCGTGGCAGCTAAGAATGCCGTGATCTTGGGGTGTATTTTGTAGATATCAAGAGTGTGTAGGAGCCAGGAATGAGGGACAGAATCAAATGCCTTATTGTAATCGATGTATGCGATATGTAAGCTCCTATTCTTCGCGCGTGTCTGGCGCAGGATTACAGAGTCAATAAGGAGTTGCTCCTTACAACCCTGGGAATTCCTGCGACAGCCCTTCTGCTGTTCGGAAAGAATGTTATATGTCTCGATGTGTGTATAGATCTTGTCTGCGAGGCAGGAGGTAAGGAGTTTGTAAAGTGTGGGGAGGCAAGTGATTGGGCGGTAGTTTGCAGGTTGCGCTGTTTCAGTGTTCTTGCTCTGTAGGTATGTGACACCCTGTGTGAGGAAACGAGGCATATGTTCTGGGTGTTGGATTATGTCAGTGAGTGTAAGCGCTAGTTTTCCATGCAGGGACGTGAACCTCTTGATCCAGAAGTTCTGGACTCCGTCTGCACCAGGAGCCTTCCAGTTGTGTGCATATTTTAGTGCTGTCTGTATGTCTGCGAGAGTAATCTCATGGAAGGACATTTCAGGGTAAGTGTTCAGTGAGTTGCTGTTCCTCTGTGATCCATGGTGCTTTATCATTGTGGGGGATAGGGTTTGACCACAGAGACGACCAGTATTCATGTAAAGCCTCGCTGTTGGGAGTGTTTGTGTTAGTTGCAGTAGAGGAAGATGTAAGGGATCTGTAGAATTTTTTCTCATTGTATTGGAAAGTGTTGTTCTGTTGTTTGCGCAGAGTGCACTGTTTGTATCTTTGTAATCTTTTTGCAAGTGCACTGAGTTTTTGTTTTAGTGTGTCGAGATGTTCCTGAACCTGGTTATGATGATTTGAATGTGAAGGGCGAGTATTTATGTGCTTGAATATCTTTCTAACCTGGGACATAAGTTTTTTTGTTTTGTTTCCTGCACAGTATTGTGTGAGCCTGGCTATGTCTCCTCTAAGGTCACTGATGCGGCCCTCAAGGCGACGTCTCCAAGGGGGGATGTATTCTTGTGACCGTGCGGTGGTAGGTATGTGGTGTTGTTTGATTCCAAGTGCCCGAATGGTTCCCTGTGCCGCGCAGTAGTGTTGTATGTATGTCTTCTAATGTTTGGATGTTGTCAAAGTGTTGTGGGATAGTGTGTGTGTTGAGATGGTATATGACTGAAGCGAGTTGTTTTGATGTGTGTACTTTGGGGAGTGGCGGCCTAAGTGTGGGGTCTGTGCCTGTGTATTGTGCGAGTGCAGTGTAGAAATGATTATGAGCTGCACGTAATATTTCATTAGTTGTATTGTTGGGGCATGTGTACTGAGGGGTAGAGATTGTTTCTGTGTTTTCCATAATGGTGTCTTGTGGTGGGGTGGGGTTTGGTGTCCTGTGGTTGGATTCAGCGACTTCTTCTTTAATTTGTGCAAGTATGCATGGGAGAATAAGATTGTTTACTACAATTGAACGTCGCTGATCCGCTACCCGCTGTTCGCTAAGCCCTAATGATGGATAGCGTGTGGTGAAAGCTTGGTGTAGTGCCTGTCTGTATCCTGTTAGTTGAGTACCTAACTTTGTAACAGTGAAGAAGTCGCGCATAAGATCCTGGTTCATCTGTGGTGACCATCGGATGCGCTGGCGTGGTTTCCCAGTCTCGGTGGTCGCCGTATCATTAAAAAACGAAACACTTCCGACTGTTCGGGCTGGATGGTGTTGCCCGGGCATTGTGGTAGCCATACTACAGGATGGGGTGCCACTTTCTCCACCACCACCTGCGGGAGACTGTAGTATATTTTTCGAACGGAGGCCTCTGCCTAACCCCCGAACGCGGGTGACTTTATCCTGCGCCACACCCGATGCAGCGTGATCTATATTAGAACGTGTTCTCATCATAAATGGTTGGACCCTTTAGCCTACCCTAAAGCTAGTGTAGTTCCCGCCCCCACCGCGAGGAGATAGGGTCCATGTTATAAGTGATTATTATTATTATTATTATTATTATTATTATTATTATTATTATTATTATTATTATTATTATGTAAAAGTTTCAAACCTTGGGTTTCCCCAGCAAAGACAACAAGATGGGTCAAGGACCAAAGTATATATTGTCAAGTGTAAAGGCGTGTGCACGAATGGTTAGGGATGTGTGGTTATGTTAATAAATTACCTAACTATGCCTGTTGTGTTGAGTATCACAGCCTTGTGGAGTTGTGTGTAAGTGTTTTTGTGAAGTCCTAAGTGCTGAGACTGTGGTGCAATGTTTGAGACACCAGAACAGTGGCGGACAGGACGATGGGTGCAATACGTATTCGGTCCTGCCTCCACTGCTTCTGGAGCTCGAGCGCTAGGTTTGTGTATTTACTCATCTTGTCTGCGTGAGTTTTCTGCATGTTCTTGCTGATAGGCACTGCAATATCAATGAGATAGGTCTGTTTCTTGACCTTATCAACAAGTGTGATGTCAGGTCAGTTGTGATGTATAGTTTTATCTGTGTGAATGGGGTGATCCCAGTACAGCTTATGTGAGGATGACTCTAATACGTTTTGTGGTATGTACTTGTAGTACGGAACTGTGCTTTTTATAAGTGAGTGTTTGTGGGGTAGCTGTTGATATTATCATTATTATTAGTAGTAGTATTAGTATATTTGTATAACAAACTTAAAATATAATGAATACGAGAGGTGTTCAAGAAAAGATTAAACATTCTAAATAGAAAGCAAACTGGAAATAAGAGAGCACTGTGCCTACTGACAGCACCAGCCTACTTTTCAAAACTATCTGCCGCTTATATCGTTCCCCTGTGAGCATTAGTGGTGGACCTACATCTGTTCAAGGTGCTTGTCGAATTAACCAATAAAACATCTTGAGGAACAACAATAACAAGGTTTCAATATCGTAGTCATAAAACGCACGTCACGTCTGCCGTTTTGATGTTCATCAGAAACTTTTCATTACCATTTGCATTGCGAACCATTTCTTCACTGACTTGAACTCTGTTCTCTTTGTTATCGCCAGTCAACAAAGAATTTTGCACTCAAAATGTGATGGCATGATCCTACGTTGTTACCAACTTCTTCAGCAATTGTATGATAATTCAATGACGATTTCCACTTATCACAGCACGAACTGTCTTTACGTGATCATCATATGTTGATGTGGATGGTCGTTCAGACCTGGGATCTTAACCGACCGACGTTCAGCCGTCTTTAAAACGCTTACACCACTCATAGCACTGCGTTCTGCTCTTACAATTCCCCCGTATGGTTGGTTAAGCAATTGAAATGTTTCTGTGAAATGTTTACGAAGTTTCCAGCAAAATTTCAAACAGACGCGCTGTTCTTCAAGATCTTTCAATTTTAAATCTGACAAACACCTTTAGCATTTGCTCACCTGAACAGACGTAGCTCAACAACTGATGCGCACAGAGGAACGAAACAAGCGTCAGTTAGTTGCCAAAACTACCGCTAGATGCTACCAGTACCTGAAGTGCCCTCTATGTTTCGGTTTGCGCGCTATTTAAGAAGTCTTAATTTCTTACTGTCTTGTTTGCTCAGAAAATACCAATTAAAAAAGCAAAAAATATTAAAAGTAAAAATTAAATTATTATCGCACAAAATTGTTACATTGTTAATAACATCAGCTTTTCATAAATACTTACCTGCTCCTTTATTAATAAAATATGAATACGATTTGAATAAAGAATAAAAGTAAAAATGTGGGCCATTATTAGTTATACAGTATTTATATTAGCAATTTCTATTGTTTATTAATGTAACAATAGATGGTAAAAGCATGCAAACGAGAAATTCTTATTCCTAGTAACAATGGGAGACAAAACATTGACAGCTGACGAAAGGAAAAGTAAATATGTCATGACAGGAAACGGATGGAAAAAAGATTTCCTCCCATTGTACGAGAATTTTCTAATTATAGACGTAATCATTGTGAAGATACAAGGTTCCAAGATACTTCCAATATGGATAAGAAGTCGAATTATTTCCTTGGAGGACAAGCAAAAGCAGATTCCCGATTTAAGACAGAGTATAAAATATATGAGTAAACAAAAGATTTTGAATTTTTTTCTGTTTTGGGTTTTTTTTTAATTTTTTTTTCTTTTGCAGTGAACCACAGCTGGAATTGGTTTCCCTTATCACATTTGCTCTTTCTGAGCATTTCATCTGGTGAGTGGATTTGGCCTATGAGTCCCTAAAATGGACGAAATGGTCCCTCCCAAACTCTCACCGATGAAAGCTAAGATATTTTTATTTCTGTGTCATTCCTCTAGGCTTTATAATATACGAGTCTTCCAATTTGTGATTCTTCTTCATAAGTAAATAAATCCATATATAGAGGGAACGTCATGAATCTTCATGAAATGTAATCATCTATCTGAACGAAACATTAGAACCATCATGAAATAGTTCATGTATGCGATTCAGTATTTATATGTCAGAAGAATTATAAAGTAGGATGCGATTACTTATGTATTAATTATAGCTCCATGAAGGAAGTGAATTAACGATGGTTATTACAAAGGTTTCCAGGCCGGGTGATAGTCATTGGACTGTACCCGGGAGCTTCGGGATGTCAGCCTCCTGGCAGGTCCACGGGTGGTGGATAGTGGAAATCTTCGTCTCCGCGGAGTCCGAGGACACTGTGTGAGGCGAGGCAGTGCTCTGCACCCCGAACCAGACTCCCCCCCCAATCTAAGGTGTCAAGCGGACCGTGCCGATGGATGGATGGCACTGGGGTTAAAGTGTCTTCAACAGTGCCTCTGGAAAACCAGGCCGAATCCTGGAGTAAATAAAAAAAGGGCCTTCCCTGCACAAGGGGGCTCTCCGCAGGGTGACTGTTTGATTCCCCAATACTTCCTTTTTGTATGGAAATTAATACTATTATAACAATGGAGGGCTCTGAAGAAGAGACCTCCAAAGACATCCGTATCCAGGGCCACGTGCTTTAAATTATGTCTGGTTCTTTTTCTTTTTTACAGATAAATCTTCAGCACTGTTCAGCGGCTACTGCGGTTCTTTCCAAAAAAATCACAAAGCTCGGTCTTGACTTTGTCCTTATTCAAGAGCCTTGGCTCTATAAGGATAAAGTTAGAGGACTGGGAGGATGTGGAGGATCATTACTTCAATGCTCACTGACCACTCCACGTGCTTGTATTTTTACCAAGCACAGGAATGTTTTCCTCCTCTCGGAATTCTGTACCAGGGTATCTGGTTGCAATCAGATTTCCAAGAAACAACAGATGCGACATTGTTGTTGCATCTGCATACTTTGCTCATGAACCAAACTCTGATCCGCCTCCGCTGGAGGTAAAGAAATTGGTTTCTTACTGTATGAACTCTGGACTGCCTCTTCTTTTGGGATGTGACGCAAACTCCCACCACACTGTGTGGGGTAGTAGCGATATCAACACCAGAGGGGAGGCCTTGCTAGAGTTTCTATCATCTACTGATTTGGACATCTTAAATGTAGGTTCAGTTCCCACCTTCTTTACCCCATATAGGGAAGAAGTTTTGGACCTCACCCTTGCCTCCACAGGTCTTAGGACTGAGGTACGCAACTGGAGGGTTTCCCAAGAGGTCTCCTTGTCAGACCACCGACAAATTCTTTTTTCTTTGAGTGCGGAGGTGCTCAGCGAAGAATTGTTTAGAAACCCAAGGCTTACGAACTGGGTTTTCTATAAGGAAGATCTTAAACGCAACATGGCAGGTTTTCCTGCTCTTTACCGTGATGAGTTTGGCATAGAAAACTCTGTTTGCTTTCTTTCAAATGCCCTCATCTCTGCTTATCAGCAGAACTGTCCACTTCGTAGTAAACGAAGGAACAATGTAACCTGGTGGAATCCATTCTTGGATAGACTCCGGTCTAAGACCCGTAAATTGCTCAACAAAGCAAAATTTATGGGTACTACGCAAGCTTGGGATTCCTACAAAGAATCTCAAAAGAAATATAAACGTGCCATTAGGCACTCTAAAAGAACATCCTGGAGAGCTTTTTGTGACAACATAGGATCTTTGCCTGTGGCCACAAGGCTCACCAAGGCTTTATCCAAAAGCTCTGAGGCTAAACTGGGATCGTTGTTACTGCCCAGTGGTGTTTTTGCCTCATCGGAGGAAGAGGCTTTTAAACACCTACTGCGGTTTCACTTCCCAGACTCGAGAGCATCTGAAGTCTCCTTTCAACATGCAACTTTGAGCAAGGATTTTTCTCTTGCCAAAATCATTGTTTCTTATGAAAAGGTTAAACAAGCTATCGCTAGCTTTAAACCTTTCAATGCAGCAGGAGAGGATGAGATATTTCCAGCCCTTCTTTTAAATGGAATGGAAATTATTGTACCTCCCCTTGTACACATCTATCGCTCTTGTCTGGCACTGGGTTATATTCCTATGAACTGGAGGAAGACAAGAGTTGTTTTTATTCCTAAGGCAGGAAGGTCTGATTACACCTCTGCCAAATCCTTCAGACCAATCAGCCTCTCTTCTTTTCTTTTGAAGACCCTGGAAAGATTGGTTGATCGATATTTAAGGGATGTTGTTCTTCTAAAACATCCACTACACTGCGGGCAATATGCCTATCAGAAAGGACTTTCTACCGAAACAGCCTTACACCATCTGGTATATAGGATAGAACGTTCTCTGTCTCATGGGCAGATGGCTCTTGGCGCCTTTCTAGATATAGAAGGAGCATTTGATCATACTTCTTATGACTCCATTTGTAATGCAGCTGAACAGCATGGTGTTGACTCATCTATTATTAGATGGATTAAGAATATGCTTTCAACTCGCACCATTTGTGTACGCCTTTCTGGCAACACTATTATAACTAAGGCTATGAGAGGATGTCCTCAGGGAGGGGTTATCTCGCCACTGCTTTGGTGTCTGGTGATGGACTCCCTTCTTGAGGAACTTCAGAAACTTGGTTTCTACTCCCAAGCCTATGCTGATGACCTTGTTATCCTTATTTGTGGCCTAGATCCTGGTACAGTCTTTGAGCTCATGCAAAGAGCTCTTAGCTGTGTACAGGCCTGGTGCTGCAGTATTGATCTTAAGGTCAATCCTAGCAAAGCTACTCTTGTAAACTTTACTAGGAAACGAAAGATAGGGAAAACTCCTAATTTAAACCTATTTAATAAACAAATTGATCTTTCCAAAAGCGTCAAGTATCTTGGAGTTATTCTTGACTCCAAACTGACCTGGAAAGAACATTTAGATTCAAAGATCAAGAAATCCATTGCCACCTTTTGGATGTGCAGAAGGACTTTTGGATGTTCATGGGGTCTTCAGCCAAAGGTTATCTATTGGCTGTATGTGACCCTGGTTAGAACTGCATTAAGTTACGCAGCTATTGTCTGGTGGACTAGAACAAGGTTGAAGACTGTTAGGATGCTCTTAAGCAGACTACAGCGTCTAGCCTGTTTAGGGATCACCAGATCTTAGGGATCACCAGATCACCAGACGGCACCTACAGCCTCCCTGGAGGCAATTTTGGATCTGCCTCCTCTCTATCTCTTTATCGAGCATCAAGCCAGAAAAACCGCCTTTAGGTTGGTAAATCAAGGCAAATGGTGTAATAATACCTCTTATCATTCCAGTATCTGGAGGGAAGCATAGGACCTCTGTCCCATGCTTTCTCTCAGAACTGCTCTGACTTCCTATTTCAACATGATACCTAGCTACGCACTTTCCTAGTAGGGAAGAATGGCTTGCTGAAGGACATGATCTTTTACCCCCCTGGAGTATTGTCTGGTTCACGGATGGATCCATGATTGGAAACAAGACGGGAGCCGGAATATATAGGCTGAGACCAAGGGCTAGCTTTTTCCAAGCCCTCGGGATCCACTGCACAATATTTCAGGCTGAGGTATATGCTATTCTCTTCTGTGCATATGAAAACCTCAACCGTCATTATGTCAATAGGACTATTTATATCTGCTGAGATAGTCAAGCAGCTTTGCATGCTCTGAGCAGTTCTGTTTGCTCCTCTCAGCTCGTTGCTGAATGTAGGGAGGCACTATCCTGCCTAGCCAGGACAAATTTGGTTAATCTGTTCTGGGTCCCTGGGCACTTAGGCATTGATGGAAACGAGAAAGCGGACCTGTTGGCCAAAAGGGGTTCATCTTGGACTCCAATTGGCCCGGAACCTTTCTTAGGTTTCTCGTTCGATCTAGGCAAACGATTACTAGGAACTGTCCTGGAAAAACAGTTCCATAGGCATTGGATTGCCTCGCATGGTATGAGGCAGGCCAAGTTGTTCATTAAAAGGCCTGACCATCACCTTGCAATGTCAATCCTAATTTTAGATAGGAAACATTGTAAGATGATTACAGGAGTTCTCACAGGACACTGTACTCTTAACAGACACCTACATATTCTAGGCATTTCCCAAAGCAATTTATGTAGGAAATGTGGAATGGATCAGGAAACTCCTGAACACATTCTATGCTTCTGTCCAGCTTTAGCTAGGAACAGATGGGAGACCTTTGGTAGAATTCGTCTTACCACTGAAAACATCTCCACTTTTAATATTAAGGTCATTTTATCTTTCTGTAGGTCTACAGGACTCTTTATGACCACAGAAACTCAACCTTATGTTGAAGAATAATCATTGATGTCATCAATGTTTTATGAGGGGACACAATGGATCCAAACATGTGGTCTGAGTGACCAAACGGCAAATAGCCGACCCTCTTTATATCCTTATCCTTATCTTACACAGGTTTACTTAAAGGAAAGAAAAAAAAATAGTAAATTTTAAATTTACTATTGGATACTTGATCTTCATTCAAAGTAAGAAGACATGATAAATACTGTGATTTCTTCAGATGAATTTAAGAACAAGAAAGGAATTTAGTGTTAATGTAAGGACTGGAACGAACTGTGAAAAGAACAATTCGTGACAAGTATTATTAGTACCATTCAATTCGAAATACAGTGTAAAGAATTGAATTCAAGCTACTCTGATAAGAAAAGAACTTTAAGAACTGACAGTGTTAAGCTAAGAAGTCTAAAAAGTGTTAAGAAATGTTCCAGATTTAAAGATTCGACATGTTCATCTTTTAATAACAGTTTAAAAATGTATGGAACTTTAACTTTATTAAATACACATGTCCTTGATTTCATAGGATCCATTTGATGTAAATGCCAAATAGGCATATTAAAACTTAGTTGGCCAACCCTTTGTTGCCTTCACCTGCTCGGGGAATGGAATCAGTGAGTTCTGCTATCTTGACCTGTGGATGCTCAGCACATAAACACTCTTCAAGAGAAGCACGTTTTCGTTTCAGTGCACGATTAAGCACGATGTTGTATCGGATTCATGTCAGGTGACTGATTGGCACAAGGAAGCTTACGCATGCCTTTGCTAATGAACTGTTCGATGGATATACGATTATTTATATTATTTTTTATAAGTAAATCATCACGAAGAACATTAGAAAAGTTATTGGCAAAACTTATTCATACTACAACATCCTATAAAATTCTTAAACAGCTAGTAAAAACTTTAAGTAGAGATTTTTGTAAATACTCACAATCTGATTTATTAACAGAGTATCAATTAAAAGAAATGAAAATAAAAATTTTGCTATACAATCTTATATATAAAAGAATTGTTAAAAGTTTTGGTAGTTATTAAAAAATTTAAGTAGAGATTTCTAGAAATACTTACACCCTGATTTATTAACAGATTATCAAATAAAATAAATAAAAGTAAAAATTTTTCTATAAAATCTTAGAAAAGAAATGTTAAAATTTTAGGTAGTTAATAAAAATTTTAAGTATTTTTTATTTGAAGATTTTCATAAATACTTACAAACTTGTTTAGTAATAAAACATCAATATAAATTGAAAAAAAGAAAAAAAAGTAATACTTGGATTGTTATCTTACCAAATTGTTAAATAGTTAGTAATTTCAATAAATAATACTTTTTTAAATATTATTAATTTACTCTAAACACATTTTTCATTTATTTTCACTGACAATATTTAAATGTCATAAATACTTACCAACTGATTTATTTACAAAATATCAATATATTAAGAAAAAATAAATCGAAAAAAAAATACATTATCCTCCTGTCAAATAATTAAATGAAGAACATTTTTTTTTATTATTATTGATTTTCAGAAATATAACCAATTACCAAAAATCCAATATCGTTTGAAAAGTACCTAAGAAAAGATCCTTTATATAATTGTAGATGTGTAGATGTCTGCCAATAAAAGATTTGTATTTTCACAAAGTTATGATATGATTATAGATGGAACCTTGGGACAGTAATTTTGAAAGTATTTTAGCAAACCATCTTACTGCTAATGACGCCTTTGTAATTTCTCTGCTTTTTTAATTATTATTTCTCTAAATAAGTGACTCGAAAGAGAATCTCACAGAATTGTAAGATACTTGCAATTAGTAAGAAAAAATATAGTAAATAAATTAATAGGCAATGTAATTATAGATTATTTATTTTTATTTAATTTTCTTATTATCTAAATTTGTACTATCGGTGTAGATATAAAACATTGCCTCAAATTCAGTGATGGATATTTTTGTATTCTGTTTATTGTGACCAATTTTTTGGCACGTATAAACCGGCTACTTATTATTTGCTTAGGCTCTTGCGCAAAATCAATCACTATTAGCTTGGTTAGCAGTAAATCAGAGAGATATTAAAAACTCCTTAGTTTCAATCTGTTTTTGTTCTTAATTTATTTTTTCAATACGGTGTTTGTACTATCTGCTTTTGAAACTTTATAGTTTATGATTCCTTGTAAGAAAGATATTGAGAAGAACCTCTTCTTAAACTGGTAATAATTAAGAAGATTCATTTACTCAGCACAGTGGGTTTTAAGAACACAATTTCACATCAGTTGAAATTATTTTAAATCGTGATCTACATGAGAATACAACTCACCAAGCCTCGTATCTTGTCTGAATGAGGCTACAGCAGTCGATGATATCAATTTGTCAGTGACAACAATGGATTGCTGATAACTGGAAACAATTTCCTCATCTGACGAATCAATGTTTCTTTAGCATCATGATAATGAAAGACTAAACAACACCAGTCTAATTACAAGCTGTTGCTGCGGCGTCATACGTAGTATCGAGAATGTTTTCAAAAATACGTTGGTTCCTGTAATATCCATCAAATCATGTCTAAATGCCAGATCCTGTATGAACATCATCGCTCACCAAATTATTCCTTTCCAGCTACAGTTTAGGCTCAATTCGATGTTCACAACAGGATATAGTGCCTCCTTAAAGACCTGAATCACCATAGAATGGTTCTAGGAACAAGACAAATAGGTTTCGTTGCTTTAATGGTCTGTACAGTCGTCAGATCTAGCCCATATTGAACAGTAATGGACGAGATCGAAGGAACTGTTCGTTTCTATCCTGTGTAAATTTACATGGTGTAATTTCCCTATATTCTTTCAACATTTCGTAGAATTCATAAAAAGATTAGTTTCAGACAAGTTTTTGAAGGTCAAAAGAGGCGCAATTTACAATTAGAGAGATGTATCTAATAAAGTATATTTTAATATTAAAATATGATCTGAATTGTTCCAATGTTTAGATCAATATTAGATCACTTATCTTTTTTGGAAAAGATATGAACTATTCGCCATAGGAATATTTTATCAATATTAACTGCGGAATGAATAGAGAGATTATGGATCAAGCAAGCATTGAGAGTGCAGGAAAAGATAAGGTTACTCCAACCATCTTATCATTTAAGATTACCATCTTATGCTTATAAGAGAACAATTCAGATTCTAAAGTATAACACATCTCCATCAAAATATATTCCCAAAAATATATTTATTCTACAAATTTTTGGACTGCGATGCTTCTTTTCCTTTTCAAGCTTCTCAATAAATGAAACAATTACTGATGTTAACCTATTACATAGAGACTATCCTGGACATAGTTACAATCAACAATAATAACAATACTAATACCATAATAAAGACTATAATAGCATTCATTCACAAATTCTTCAAAGTATATGATCTTTTACTTTTTATCAAAATTTGATTTTATCATTTCTCTTGATAACTTCACTAACACGTTATTTACTTCCATTCCTTTGTTCCTTTTAAGATTGTAACCTTTTGTATTTCTTATAAATAACGTGTTTCTTTTTAAATTTGTATTTCTTATGATCACTACTTATATCTAATTCACAACAGTGAATTAGTTCAGTGAATTCAAATTTATCCTCTTGTTTCTTTTTAATATAACTAACATGTTCCAACACCCTCTCTTTAATTGTACGTTTACTCTCTCCAATTAAAAAAATCACCATAATATATTAAAACATCCAGTTTTATAAACTATACCTATATCATTTTTTCTCACTTTTGTTTAATTTGTGATACAAATATTTTTCAATTTGTTTTATATCCAAATGCCAATTCTACATTATATTTTTTACAAATTCTCTTCAATTCAAAACTGTTTCGATTTAAATAAGGAATTATGGAACCTTTCTTCCTTATTCTTTCCTATTTCTTTCAAATTATTATATTAATAATATATTCTTTCAAATCCTTATTAATAAAAATTTCTTTATACCATTTTTCATTAATATAATTTTCAAACTATCTAATTCGTTTTGAATTTCTTTTCATCATTGCTCTATCAATTCTTCTAATAACATTCTCTACTACATTCTTTCTTATATGCATATGACCGACTTGAAATTTAAAATGTAGTCACTTAGTGCTTTTTTTCTGCTATGTTTCAATACGAAATTATTACTTTTTTTTTATCAAATAAACATCTAAGAAATTTAATCGGTCATTTTCTTCTTTTTCCATTTTAAATTTAATATTATTTCTGTCATTAATATCATAATATTCCTGTAACGTATTGATCTTGCTAATTTCTGAAGAGGAATTCAAAAAGGAATGAGATCGTACGAAAATTATATTTAAAGAAAAATGGTATAAAGAAAATCCCAATAATAAGGATTTGAAAGAATACAATATAATAATTTGATAGAAATAAAAAAGAGTAAGGAAGAAAATCTCATAATTCCTTAGTTAATTAGAAGCAGTTTTGAAGAGAATTTGTATAAAATACAATCTAGCATTGGCATTTGAATATAAAAATAAATTGGAAAACAATTTGAAAAGTATTTTGTCACAAATTAAACAAAAGTAAGAGAAAATTGACGAAGAAAAAGATAGGTTCAGAATAGAATCATGTATCATCAACACCTTCCCCTGCATAATAAAGACAAATTTCTAAAGGTTAACAGTTGCACATTACACAAATTTAAAAAAAGCATTAGAAACAAAAAATATTAGTAAAGAAGTTATTG
Organism: Thereuonema tuberculata; assembly: GCA_023159025.1. NCBI lineage: Eukaryota > Metazoa > Arthropoda > Chilopoda > Scutigeromorpha > Scutigeridae > Thereuonema > Thereuonema tuberculata. The sequence continues at coordinate 107,098 of JAFIDM010038649.1, read as the reverse complement.
TATTTTAATCAGGTTGTAACATTTTGAAAAAAAAAAAAAATTATCAACAATAATCGATAATAATGAGGTAGTCTTTCCCATTGTTTTTGTTCCCATCAATCTTATTGTATCTCAATAATATTGTAACATTTTGGATGTATTACACTTGGCTTTCTACATGTACTATACCTTTGTAAGCCGTATTATTGTTATGTATTCTGTGTATTAGAGAAGGAGTTTTTTAAACGTCCGAAGAAGCAGATTTGAATAAAATTTGCGAAATATCACGAATAAAGGATTTCTGAAAGTTAACGTGTAGATATGGAGAATTTTCTATAAAAGTAAGAGAAGATATGATATGGGTATAGTTTGTAAAATAGAATGTTTGAATTGTGGGTGATTTTTATATTGGAGAGAATAAACGTACAATTAAAGAGAAGGTGTACTGAGATTATAGCGTTTATTATGGTATTAGTATTGTTATTATTTTTGATTGCAACTGTAGATTTGTATAAATGAATTTTAATGCAAACAACCATTGTAGGTAAAAATAATAGATGTAATGACTCAATAATACAGTATGTTGATTTGCAAGCAATATGAATATTGATTTTGTTTTAAAGCTGGAAAGTGCTAAACAATGACGTAATAATGATGTATTGTACCGATCTATATATAGCATTGAAAGGCTACTGCTCGTGTGCTAGGTCTGTATATTTACTCATCTTGTCTGCGTGAGTTTTCTGCATGTTCATGCTTATAGGCAGTGCAATATCAATGAGATAGGTCCGTTTGTTGACCTTATCAACAAGTGTGATGTCAGGTCTGTTGTGATGTATGGTTTTGTCTGTGTAAATAAGGCAATCCCAATACAGCTTATGTGAGGATGACTCTAATATGCTTTGTGGCATGTACTTCTAGCACGGGACTGTGTTCTTAATAAGTGAGTGTTTGTGTGGTAGCTGTTGATATTATTATTATTAGTAGTAGTAGAAGTAGTAGTATATTTGTATTACAACATTAAAATATAATGAATACGAGAGGTATTCAAGAAAAGATTAAACATTCTAAATAGCGTGCAAACTGGAGCATAGAAAGCACTGTGTCTACTGACAGCACCTAGCGGCAGGTTTTCACAACTATCTGCCACTTATATCGTTCCGCTGTGAGCATTAGTGGTGGACCTGCATCTGTTCAAGGTGTTTGTCGAATTAGACAATGAAACATCTTAAGGATCTACAATAACAAGGTTTCAAAACATCATAGTCATAAAACGCACGTCACATCTGCTGTTTTGATGTTAATCAGAAACTTTTCAATACCATTTGCATTGGCAAGCATTTCTTCACTGACCTGAACTCTGTTCTGTTTCTGATCTCCAGTCAACAAAGAATTTTGCAGTCAAAATGTGATGGCATGATCCAACGTTGTTACCCACTTCTTCAGCAATTCTATGATAGTTCAACGACGATTTCCACGAACTGTCTTGACATGATCGTCGTATGTTGATGTGGATGGTCGTTCATACCTGGGGTCTTCACCGACCGACGTTCAGCCCTCTTTAAAACGCTTACACCACTCATAGCACTGCGTTCTGCTCTTACAATTCCCCCGTATGGTTGGTTTAGCAATTGAAAGTCTCTCTAAAATTTTTACCAAGTATCCAGCAAAATTTCAAATAGACGGGCTGTTCTTCAAGATCTTTCAATTTTAAATCTGACAAACACCTTTTGCATTTGCTCACCTGAACAGATGTAGCTCAACAACTGATGCGCACAGAGGAACGATACAAGCGGCTTTTAGTTGTCGAAAATACAAATTAAAAACGCAACAAATTATAAAAGTAAAAATTAAATTATTATCGTACAAAATTGTTACATTGTTAATAACATCAGATTTTCATAAATACTTACGGTCTCCTTTATTAATAAAATATCAATACGATTTGAATCAATAAATAGAAGTAAAAATGTGGGTCATTATTAGTTATACAGTATTTATATTAACAATTTCTGGTTTTTATTATTGTAACAATTGATGGTAAAAGCATGCAAAGGAGAAATGATTATTCCTAGTAACAATGGGAGACAAAACATTGACAGCTGACGAATGGAAAAGTAAATATGTCATGACGGTAAACGGATGGAAAAAAGATTTCCTCCTATTGTACGAGAATTTCCTAATAATAGACGTAATCATTGTGAAGATAGAAGATCCAAGATACTTCCAATATGGATAAGAAGTCGAATTATTTCCTTGGAGGAAGAGGGAAAGCAGATTCCCGATTTAAGACAGCATAGAAAATATATGAGTAAACAAAAGATTTGGAATTTTTGTCTGTTTTGGGTTTTTTTTTTCTTTTTTTTACTTTTATATTAAAAGCACTGACAGCACCTAGCGGCAGGTTTTCACAACTATCTGCCACTTATATCGTTCCGCTGTGAGCATTAGTGGTGGACCTACATCTGTTCAAGGTGTTTGTCGAATTAAACAATGAAACATCTTGAGGAACAACAATAACAAGGTTTCAACATCATAGTCATAAAACGCACGTCACGTCTGCTGTTTTGATGTTCATCAGAAACTTTTCATTACCATTTGCATTGGCAAGCATTTCTTCACTGACTTGAACTCTGTTCTCTTTGTGATCGCCAGTCAACAAAGAATTTTGCATTTAAAATTTGATGGCTTGATCCTACGTTGTTACCCACTTCTTCAGCAATTCTATGATAGTTCAATGACGATTTCCACGAATCACAGCCCAAACTATCTTGACGTGATCGTCGTATGTTGTTGAGGATGTTCGTTCAGACCTGAGATCTTGACCGACCGACGCTCAGCCAACTTTAAAACGCTTACACCACTCATAGCACTGCGTTCTGCACTTACAATTTCCCCGTATGGTTGGTTAAGCAATTGAAATGTCTCTGTAAAATTTTTACCAAGTTTCCAGCAAAGTTTCAAACGGACGCGCTGTTCTTCAAGATCTTTCAATTTTAAACACCTTTTCCATTTGCTCACCTCTACAGATGTAGCTCAACAATTGATGCTCACAGAGGAACGATACAAGCGGCAGTTAGTTGTGATGCTAGATGCTGCCAGTACCTGAAGTGCCCTCAATGTTTCGGTTTGCGCGGTATTTAAGAAGTCTTATTTGCTTAATGTCTTGTTTGCTCCGAAAATACCAATTAGAAAAGCAAAAAAATAATAAAAGTAAAAATTAAATTATTATCGTACAAAATTGTTATATTGTTAATAATATCAGATTATCATAAATACTTACGCTCTCCTTTATTAATAAAATATCAATACGATTTGAATAAAGAATAAAAGTAAAAATGTGGGTCATTATTAGTTATACAGTATTTATATTAACAATTTCTATTGTTTATTAATGTTACAATAGATGGTAAAAGCATGCAAACGAGAAATGATTATTCCTAGTAACAATGTAGTCCAGTCAAATTGTACATTAAAAACGGAAACCGCGATGTAAAGCTGCATTTTTGGTCCGTTATTTGGACCCGTTAGGGAAGTGTGAAACTATGTTTTGCAAGCAAAAAAAAGTTGTGCTAGCTGCGTAATACATGAAAAATTGTAAAATTTTCGGACTTTTTGAAGTTTCTGCAGTTTAATTCACAAACTATGCGTATTTTGAAATTAGGTGTCATTATCACTTTGAAATTATATTAAATTTGTGACAATTTAAGCCCACCCACAGCTCCATATGTCTAATAAGTTTTGAGATATGGCACTTAAAAAATTGGCATGTTTTCGCTTGTTTTCCAAAAATTCAGTTTCCCTTTTGTTTTCAGCCAAATATCAGCACAACTGCTCATCCTACAATAAAAATTATAAGAAACTACATTTTAGCAAATTTAATTATCTTTCATTTAAGCACAAAACGGGGTCAGTAGACCATATAGTTCTCTTGGAATCGCTAAAAAAATTAAAAATCGCGAAAATAGATTTTTAAGATATGGGCCTAACCTAAACACTGCTAACATTATGGGCATTAGGTAAAAGAAAAAGCCAGGTAAATAGTGGTTATGTCTATTCACATTTGTTATGTTACATAAATAATTAAAATGTTATAAAAAATTAAAGTTCACATTTTTTGGAGGGTTCTGGTTGAGCATCTTGATGAGACAACTATTTTTGAGACATCTCCTCCAAAGGTAAAGATTTGTCGATGTATTCTTCGAAAAATAATGTCTATCAGCAATGGCATTGTTGGGGGCTCTGAAGTCAATTGCCACATGGCACAAGAATTGATGCGATCAAAAATATCCCGGGAAACTCGTTTGGGAAAGTTGGCTTCAAACGAAAAGATAAGGTACGAACCTTGTCGTCAGTTACCGTTAAAGTGCAAAACAAGCATGTCCTCTCACCATTTTCCAAAGGCTCTGTATCACAAAACAATCAGATAAGGACTTGAAAGAGTACTTCAAATACGAGTTGGCTCCCTACCCAATGGCTTTGTTTTGTGATGAGGGGATGCGTAAAGGCACAAAATCAAGCTTTTACTCACCTTTTACCCTACTCCCCGAAAACATCCCTATAGGAACCCCTACGAATAGGTCAATCAGGGAAATAGTAGCTGTTTACGTCAACTACACATTAAGACACTTTGGAAGGAATAAGGCAGTTGTGTTTGACGGCTAAAAGAAGAATGGAGGTAACAAGAAATAGAAGATGGGGTAACAAGAAGCACAAAAACTGTAGAAAGGTTACGACGGTACGCAGCTTTATCATGCAGCGACATAATGTTCAAAGATTCAACATTGATCAAGGTGTCCCAGGAGAAATTGCTGTCAATCGATAACAACAAGTGATGCATGATCGACTTCCTCTGTTCAGGATTGGAAAACGAGGGGATCCAAACAAAGCAAGCAACAGAGGACGCAGACTGTATTATAGTGAGAACAGCGCTAGACAAGAGCAGATCCTATGAAAAAGTAATAATAGTTGGAGAGGATGTGGATCTCTTGTTGCTCCTAAATGGATTGGGATCTAGTATGGACAACATGTTCTTCCTCAAAAGTGGCAGGAGTGAATCAGGCTCTCTGCAGTTTTCCTCTACATCTTTCAATCCCGGAGAGCTATCATTTCCTCCTGGATTTGTATTATTTTTGCACGCCTTTACCGGATGCGACACTACTTCTGCCCTTGTCTGGCATGGAAAGATGAAGATGTTGGACGCCCTCCAAAAGCATCTACGTCTGGTTGATGTGGCTACCATTTTCCTATAGCCGGATGCCACTCATGAAGAACTAGCCGCTGCTGGAAATAAACTTCTTGTGGCTCTGCATGGAGGAGGAGTCACCAACACTCTTCACACTCTCCGTTACGAAATCTTCGTGCGATCAGCTGCCAACGTCAAGGTCCACCTGGCTCGTCTGCCGCCAACTGAAGAGGCTGCAGCTCAACATGCTTATTGAACATACCATCAGGTTCAGGAATGGTTGGGGATAGAAAAGAACCAACCAACTGAGGCTGGACCAGTAACCAGCAGGGGCTGTTACCCGTAACTTTCACAAAGGACCCAGCTCCTCCAACCCTCCTAAAATTCATATCATGCAAGTGCCGCAAAGGGTGCAATGGACGAGGTTGCACGTGCAGGGTTAAAGTGCTCTGTTCTCTGTCATTTCTGTCGGGACAAGTCATGCCAAAATGTCCCTACAATTAAAATAGAGGACTCCGACAACGAAGAATACATCGACAAATCTTTACCTTTGGAGGAAATGTTGTCTCATCAAGTTAATCAACCGGGACCCTCCAAAAAATGTAAACTTTAATTTTTCATAACAATCTAATTATTTTCTATAACATAATAAATGTAATTAGACATAACAACTTTTTACCTTCTTTCGCCTAATGCCCACAATTTCATATTAGGAGTGTTTAGGTTAGGTCCATATCATAAAAATCTATTTTCGCAATTTTTGATTTTTTAGCGATTCCAAGAGAACTATATGGTCTACTGACCCCGTTTTGTGCTTAAATGAAAGATAATTAAATTTGCTAAAATGTAGTTTCTAATAATTTTTATTGTAGGATGAGCAGTTGTGCTGATATTTGGCTGAAAACAAAAGGGAAACTGAATTTTTGGAAAACATGCGAAAACATGCCAATTTTTGAAGTGCCATATCTAAAAACTTATTAGACATACGGAGCTGTGGGTGAGCTTAAATTGTCAAAAATTTAATATACTTTCAAAGTGATAATGACAACTAATTTCAAAATACGCATAGTTTGTGAATTAAACTGCAGAAACTTCAAAAAGTCCGAAAATTTTACAATTTTTCATGTATTACGTAGGTAGCTTGCTTGCAAAACATAGTTTCACACTTCCCTAACGGGTCCAAATAACATACCAAAAATGCAGCTTTATATCACATTTTGCGTTTTTAACTTTTTTTTTTATTCAATTTGACTGGCCTGATGGGAGACAAAACATTGACAGCTGACGAAAGAAAAAGTAAATATGTCATGAAGGGAAACGGATGGAAAAAAGATTTCCTCCTATTGTAAGAGAATTTCTTAAAAATAGACGTAATCATTATAAAGATAGAAGATCCAAGATACTTCCAATATGGATAAGAAGTCGAATTATATCCTTGGAGGAAGAGGGAAAGGAGATTCCCGATTTAAGACAGCGAAGAAAATATATGAGTAAACAAAAGATTTGGAATTTTTGTCTGTTTTGGGTTTTTTTTTTCTTTTTTTTTCTTTTGCAGTGAACCACAACTGGAATTGGTTTCCCTTATCACATTTGCACTTTCTGAGCATTTCATCTGGTGAGTGGATTTGGCCTATGATTCCCTAAAATGGATGAAACGGTCCGTCCCAAACTCTCACCGATGAAAACTCAGATATTTCTATTTCTGTGTCATTTCTTTATGCTTTATAATATACGAGTCTTCCAATTTGCGATTTTTTTTAATAAGTAAATAAATCCATAGATAGAGGGAACTTCATGGAATGCTTCATTGAACGTAATCATCTATCTGAACGAAACATAAATTAGAACCATCATGAAATAGTTCAGGTATGCGATTAAGGATTTATAAGTCAGAAGAATTATAAAGTAGGATACGATTACTTATGTATTGATTACAGCACCATGAAGGAAGTGAATTCACGATCGTTATTACACAGGTTTACTTGAAGGAAAGGGAAAAAAATACATGATACATGATCTTTTATAAAAGTAAGAAGACATGATGTATACTGTGATTTCTTCAGATGAATTTAAGAACAAGAAAGGAATTTAGTGTTAATGTAAGGACTGGAACGAACTGTGAAAAGAACAATTCGTGACAAGTATTATTAGTACCATTCAATTCAAAATACAGTGTAAAGAATTGAATTCAAGCTACTCTGATAAGAAAAGAACTTTAAGAACTGACAGTGTTAAGCTAAGAAGTCTAAAAAGTGTTAAGAAATGTTCCAGGTTTAAAGATTCGACATGTTCATCTTTTAATAGCAGTTTAAAAATTTATGGAACTTTAACTTTAATAAATACACAATGTCCTCCTACGGACAATGTCATTTATGTCATAGGATCCACTTGATGTAAATGCCAAATAGGCATATTAAAACTTAGTTGGCGAACCCTTTGCTGCCTTCAACGCCTTACCCTGGTCGGGAATGGAATCAGTGAGTTCTGCTATCTTCACCTGTGGATGCTCAGCACACAAACACTCTTCAGGAGAAGCACGTTGTCGTTTCAGTGCACGATCAAGCACGATGTTGTATCTGATTCATGTCAGGTGACTGATTCGCCCAAGGAAGCTTACGGATGCCTTTTCTGATGAACTGTTCGATCTATATACTATTATTTATATTATTTAAGTAAATCATCACGAAAAACATTAGAAAAGTTATTGGCAAAACTTTGTCTTACTATAACATCTTATAAAATTCTTAAACAGCTAATGCAAACTTTAAGTAGAGATTTTTGTAAATACTTACACCCTGTTTATTAACAGAATATCAATTAAAAGAAATGAAAGTAAAAATTTTCCTATACAATCTTAGATATAAAAGAAGTGTTAAAGTTTTAGGTAGTTATTGAAAAATTTATATAGAGATTTTTAGAAATACGTACACTCTGATTTATTAACAGATTATAAATTAAAATAAATAAAAGTAAAAATTTTCCTATAAAATCTTAGAAAAGAATTGTTAAAATTTTAGGTAGTAAATAACAATTTTTAGCACTTTTTATTTGAATATTTTCATAAATACTTACAGACTTGTTTATTAATAAAACATCAATATAAATTGAAAAAAAGAATAAAAATAAAACTTGGATTGTTATCTTAAGAAATTGTTAAAAAGTTAGTAATTTCAATAAATAATACTTTTTTAAATATTATAAATTTCTTCTTTTTTTTTTCTTAATATTTCCTTTTTTTTTTACTGAGAATATTACAATGAATTTTCATAAATACTTACAAACTGATTTATTTATAAAATATCAATATGATTCGAAAAAATAAAACGAAAAAAAAGTAGATTATCATCCTGTCAAATAATTAAATGAAGAGCATTTTTTTTTATTATTATTGATTTTCAGAAATATTTATCAACTTAGCAAAAATCCAATATCGTTTGAAAAGTACCTAAGAAAAGATCCTTTTTATAATAGTAGATGTGTAGATGTCTGCCAATAACTCTAAAAGATGTGTATTTTCGTAAAGTTATGATATGATTATTGATGGAACCTTGGGACAGTAATTTTGAAAGTATTTTAGCAAACCATCTTACTGCTAATGTTGCCTTTGTAATTTCTCTGCTTTTTTAATTATTATTTCTCTAAATAAGTGACTCGAAAGAGAATCTCATAGAATTGTGAGATACTGGCAATTATTAAGAAAAAACATCGTAATTAAATTAATAGGCAATGTAATTATAAAGTATTTATTTTTATTTAATTTTTCTTATTATTTATTTCTTATTATTTAAATTTGTACTATCGGTGTAGATATAAAGCATTGCCTCAAATTCAGTGATACTGGGAGAACACGTACCAATATGCGGCAATATTGGTGGACAATATTGGTCATTATTGATATTGGCAGTTGGTATTGTGCGCGAACACACAGGTTTTCTTTTACGAGTATTGGCCTGGTTACGGCGTTGCTCACTAGGGAAAGCTAGAGAGAGCGTGTTTCCGTACAGAATTGCTATAGTATTAAACGCCGTCCCTCTGTAGAAATCAATTAAGATTCTTTCATTATCAATTGACAAAATGTTGTTGTTTGAATTATCTGTTTTGGGCCGACCCACTTTGCTGATTTTAAGCCTTGTTTCTCAAACAAAATGGCCGGTGTGAGTGAGTGATTTTCCGATTTTCAAAGTCCCGCCTTCCTTCTACGTCACCATTGTCACGTGATTTCATCCGTTCATGTGATTCGCTCGCTCACCAGCAATATTTCTCGCCAACTAAAATTGTTCCTTTTTTTTCCGACAATCGCCAATGGGCAATATTGGGCAATATTGTTCATTTTTATTGCTGGAAACGGTTGGTACCAATAAAAATGACCAATATTGTCCACCAATATTGCCGCATATTGGTACGTTTTCACCCAGCATAATCGATATTTTTGTATTCTGTTCATTGTGAACAATTTTTTGGCACGTATAAACCGGCTACTTATTGTTTGCTTAGGCTCTTGCGCCAACATCAATCACTATTAGCTTGGTTAGCAGTAAATCAGACAGATATTAAAAACTCTTTTTTGGTTTGATTGTTTCAATCTTTTTCTGTTCTTAATTTATTTTTTCAATACGGTGTTTGTACTATCTGCTTTTGAAACTTTATAGTTTATGATTCCTTGTAAGAAACACATTGAGAAGAACTTCTTCTTAAACTGGAAATAATTAAGAAGATTCATTTACTCAGCACAGTGGGTTATAAGAACACAATTTCACATCAGTTGAAATTATTTTAAATGTCAATCGTAATCTACATGAGAATACAACTCACCAAGCCTCGTATCTTGTCTCAATGAGGCTACAGCAGTCGATGATATCAATTTGTCAGTGACAACAATGGATTGCTGATAACTGGAAACAATTGCCTCATCTGACGAATGAATGTTTCTTTAGCATCATGATAATGAAAGACTAAACAGCACCAGTCTAATTACAAGCTGTTGCTGGGGCGTCATACGTAGTATCGAGAATATTATCTAAACTACGTTGATTCCTGTAATATCCATCAAATCTTATCTAAATACAAGCTCCTTTATGAACATCATCGCTCACCAAATTATTCCTTTCCAGCTACAGTTTATGCTCAATTCGATGTTCACAACAGGATATTGTGCCTCCTTAAAGACCTGAATCACCATAGAATGGTTCTAGGAACAAGACAAATAGGTTTCGTTGCTTTAATGGTCTGTACCGTTCTCGGATCCAACCCACATTGATCAGCAATGGACGAGGTCGAAGGAACTGTTCGTTTCTATCCTGTGCATGTCTACATGGTGTAATATTCCTATATTCTTTCAACATTTCGTAGAATCTATATAACTAAAATCGTTGATTTCTCTATCTGTCTGTCTGTCTGTCTGTTCGGCGCAATTTCCTGAGGGAATGGAAAAAATAAAGAATTTTTTACAATGAAACGTCCGCGACAGGAATCGAACCTACAACCTTTTGATCTAAAGTGAGATGTCTTATCCATTAGGCCAAGGTGACAACTACTCACTTTATATTGTTTTTTGACTTATGTGTCCTTCCCCTTCCCCCCGATCAATAATGAATGAATTCAATCTCTTTGTTTTTTGAATCTCAACATTTTTTATTTATTTCCGATCCGTCTGTTTATTTTTAATTCGAAAATGACAATTAGAACTATAATTGTCGAAATGTTGGAATATTTTAAATATAATAATATTCTTACTTAACCAAATTCTGTGAGATATTGAAAAACAAGCACATGTACACGGGAGATGTTTGAATAAAAAAAAAGAGTCAAGAAAGAAACAAGCTCTAGTTCTATTAGATAGAATACTGAAGAATCACTATTTGTAACTCAAAACCCATTACTATTTGTAACTTATAACCCATTACTATTTGTAACTCAAAAACCGCCCGAAAGATATCAATTGTAATATAAAAAAAAGAGTTTCAACGAAGATAGAAGCACTATTTCTATTACTTAGAATACTGAGAAATCACTATTTGTAACTCAAAAGCCATCACTATTTGCAACTCAAAAACCACTGTAAAGTATCAATTGAAATAAAAAGAACACAGTCAAGAAAGAAAGAAGCACTATTTCTATTAGTAGAATACTGAGAAATCACTATTTGTAACTCAAAAACCACTGAAAAGTATATCTATTTAACTAAAAGCTTTTATTTCTCTGTCTATCTGTTGCAGTTGTTGTATTTGTGAAAATAGAAATAATTTCAACAAACTCACTACGGTAATCGAACATGCAACCTTCAGCTTCGAAGTTAGACGTCTTAGCCAAAAGACCACGAGGACTACATATGATTCACACGCTGGTTCTAAAAGCAGTCGTGGATTGACAGAATCTAAACATCAAAAATTAAATTAAAAAAAAAAACCTTTAGTTTTACTTTAATTGATGTAATTTGTGTGTGTGTGTTTTTTTAATAAATAAAAAGTTGTTTTCCGTTACATATGAGGAGGCTTCCGGAGCGAAGCGACGGGTAGCCGACTAGTTCATATAAAGATTAGTTTCAGACATGTTTTTGAAGGTCAAAAGAGGCGCAATTTACTATTAGAAAGATGTATATCTAAAATATTATGTTTTAATATTAAAATATTATCTGAATTGTTCTAATGCTTAGATCAATATTAGATCAGTTATCTTTTTTGGAAAAGATATGAACTATTCCACCTAGGAATATTTTATCACTATTAACTGCGGAATGAATAGATAGATTATGGATCAAGCCAGCATTGAGAATGAAGGGAAAGATAAAGTTACTCCAACCATCTTATCATTTAAGGTAGTTGGTGATAAGAGAACAAAATTCAGATTCTAAAGTATAACACCTCTTCATCAAAATATATTCCAAAACAATGTATTTATTCTACAAATTTTCGGAATGCGATGCTTCTTTTTCTTTTCAAGTTTCTCAATAAATGAAACGATTACAGATGTTAACCTATTACATAGAAACTATCCTGGACATAGTTACAATCAACAATAATAACAATACTAATACCATAATAAAGACTACAATACCATTCATTCACAAATTCTTCAAAGTATATGATCTTTTACTTTTTATTAACATTGATTTTACCATTTCTCTTGATAACTTCACTAACACGTTATTTACTTCTATTCCTTTGTTCCTATTAAGATTGTAACC
>JAFIDM010038649.1:74002-84751 GCA_023159025.1 Thereuonema tuberculata | reverse complement strand
AGGGGCTTGGCTCTACATGAGATCTCATATCTCTATTACCAGTGAAAGCATTATGAGCGTGTGAGTCTTGGCAACTTATTTTACCTGAAATGTTTTGGGTGGGATATAATTTAGCATTGGCATTTGAATATAAAAATAAATTGAAAAACAATTTGAAAAGTATTTTGTCACAAATTAAACAAAAGTAAGAGAAGATATGATATGGGTATAGTCTGTAAAATAGAATGTTTGAATTGTGGGTGATTTTTGTATTGGAGAGAGTAAACGTACAATTAAAGAGAAGGTGTAGGGAGATTATAGTGTTTATTATGGTATTAGTATTGTTATTATTTTTGATTGCAAGTGTAGATTTGTATAAATGATTCTTAATGTTAATAACAATTGTAGGTAAAAATAATAGATGTAATGACTCAATAATACAGTATGTTGATTTGTAAGCAATAATAATACTGATTTTGTTCTAGAAGTTGGAAAGTGCTAAACAATGACGTAATAATGATGTGTTGTATTGATCTATATATAGCATAGAAATGCTCCTGCATTGTTTTTCTAAAGAGAAAATGGAATATAATATAGAAATGTGTTAAGACTGCGAAAGTGATAGATAATATATATCATATAAGATGAGTATAAATTAATTATGTTTATCATGGAGTTGAAAGCAGTGTGAACATTTTCCAGTAATATTAATTATTCTGTAATTTAAGGTTAATGTCTATTAATTATATTTTTAGGCATCAGTTTTTGTGCGGAGATAATGCAACATGGATTAACATTCTGTGTCGAACTTTTGTCCCCATAGTGGAAATGATAAACTCAACTTTGGAATGATAGGGAAAGATAACTAATCAAGGTTGTCTGCATATCTTAACTGTAACATTACAGAAGAACATAAGTAAGTTAATTTATTTTAAATGAATTTAAAATGGAGACAAGAGATAAAAATCCGGAAGATAAACGATCGCCATAGAATCGTGTACTTGTGAACTTTGTATATAGTGTACATTTAAATGAACTGACGTATAATATCAGTGAAAAGAAGATGCAACCGTGCATCAAGTAAATTGTATAAGCATGATTAATTATTGTTAATTAATTTAATCATAAAAATAACTTTGTGAGTCTGAGGAAATATGTTATCTAGACATGTTTAGGAATTTTGAATTCACTATGGTAGTGTAGATATTTTGTACCATATAATACAAGAAGTATTTATATTACAAATCCAAGTTATTGAATTTTAAGATAATTTGATGGAATTTTATAAGTTACTAAGTTGGTCTAGGACGACTATTTTTTATGTAGCAGATGATGATATTAGATATGCATTGTTTACTATTAATCATTTTTGTGCATCTTTCTTATCTGTGTAATCCACTCATATATATATTCTGAACTAATAAAAAAATAACAGAGGTTAGAATAAAAATTTTTACTGTAACCCTTATAAAACAGGATAAGACGTTCGTTTTTATTTTTTTGATCAACAATATCTATGTCCAGGATAGTATATATTTGTGATAGGTTAACATCTGTAATTGTTTTATTTTTTGAGAAGCTTGAAGCAGGAAAGAAGCATCGCATTCCGAAAATTGGCAGATCATTATCAATCGTGTGGTCTTATTTTCCGAGGTGAAACCGTTCGTGCTAATGTAATTTTTAATGTGCTTAAACTTAACATTTTAAATTACTCAAGTGTGCTTAATCTAAAGTTTTATTTCTATGTACTCTATTTATACTTACTCTTTTCTGCACAATTTAAAAAAAAATCAATGATAAGTTTTTTTATTAATATACAAATATATATATAATATATATTTTTCTCTAATATATATAGATACATATATATTTTCTAATATATATTTAATATATACTGTCCTGCCGTTTTATTAGGTTCGCATGAATGTCTGGACCCGTCCTGTCTCACAACAACTCTTCATGCAGGTGGGAGCAGTGTCATGGTGTGGGGGATGTTTTCCTGGCACACGTTGGGTCCATTGATACCTCTGGAGGCACATCAGGATACTAGAGCGTACCTAGATCGTAGCTGATCAAGTTCAACCGTAAATGTTAACAGTTTCTCCTCATGCAGATGGCTACTGCGAGCAGAATAATGCACCGGTGCACAAAGCCTGCATCACTATGGGATGGTTTGAGGAACATGTTGATGACTTTTCCTTGCTGCAGTGGCCCGCTCAGTCCCCAGATCTCAGCCCGATTGAAAATTTATGAGATGAGCTGGAACGGGCTGTTCGCTTCAGGCCTACACCTCCATCAAATCTTTAGGAACTGCGTGACGAACTTATGTCTGCATGGTACACAGTAACTCAACATCGTTTTCAGCATCTTGTGGAATCCATGCCTCGACGAATTCAGGCTGTTTTGAGGACAAAAGGAGGCCCAACACACTACTGGGTATGTGTATCTAATAAAGTGGCCGGACAGAGTACATATTATATAAATATTTTTAATATAATATTTTTAATTTTGAGAATTAGATCATGTAGTTTTAAGAGTGGTACATTCTTTAGATATTCAAAATATAATATACTTAATTGCATACACCGATAAATTACAGGATTTTTTTTTAAATCAGTTAGCATCAAAATAAAGAAACAAACATCATCTAGGAAAATATATAACAAAACTTTCTTTTTTTGAAAAAGATTTTTCTAGTAATGAAATATTCAAATCAATAGATGTTTTCCCAGTGTAACAAGAATTCTTTTTATCTAAAAATGTTGAAAATTTCTTTCGATATTTCGGGTCTAAGATTCTCAAAAGACAACTTCTTCAAAAGACAGATTTAGAAAAATATTTAGAAATAAAATTTAAGAAATGCTTCTTTTCATTCAAATGTTTTATGAAAAGTTCTGAGAGGAAAAAGAAAACAAAATAAACTTTCTATCTTTTTCACAAATATTGCCTAGCTACCATTAACCATGTCTGCTATTAGGTAAGTATAATAGAACTGAAATGCAACAATATGAAAAAACACAAAAAAAAAAAACCAGGTAGGAGCAGCAATCCCAACAGCGATCGCATAATGCCCCACGGCTTCTATACAGAGAGAATGTATGAATTACATAAAGGAAACGTAAAAGTATTATTTATTTATTAATTTATTATCGTATAGTATGTTTCCACTTAATATTCCTAATGTAATCAGAATTAAAAAAAAAGAAAAAAATCTATATTATGTTAAAGATAAAAGAAAAAATTTAAAAAAGATAAGAAATTAAATAAATTAACAATCTATATTACTAAAATCTTTTATTTCTCTGTCTGTCTGTCCGGCACAATTTCTCTCTAAACAGAAGCCTAAAAGTATGGCAATAACTGAGAGCAGATCTTTTTAGAATAGTTAAAATTCCAATTAAAAATTAGAAACCTTGTTAAAATTATAATCTCAGTGAGGTGGCTGTGTCTTTCCACAGTTTCATTTTTACTACTTTCAAGCCAAGTATTGCAGTTGCATTAAGATTTATTTTTCAGTAACTTCTACATTTGAAACTGTGTTTAATCTAGAAGTTCCTTAGATGTTTTATTTTTTATCAGTTTTTCGACAATTAGAGATTATAGAAAGATTATTTTGTGATTCAATATGAACATCATCACTTTCATGTCATCAAAAAAAAAAAAAAAATAGAAATGAAGATTAAATAGACATACTCTCAATAAAGATTCTGTACTCTCTTATCATGTCGCGGTGCTCGGCTGTCAAGCCACCCACGCTCACCACATTACATTACTCTCTTATCATTGTACCAATATTTTATTTTTGGAAAAATGACCTATTACTCATTGAGATACTTAGAGTGATCTCATCAAAGAAGAACTTCGAAATACTGAAATATCCTGATCCCTTAGTTGATACTAGAACTCATTGCTGCAAAAAGCTCCCTAATATAGAGGCATCATAAGAAAAGATTTCTGTAAGGAGAGAGCCTGCACTGACAAGCCAGAGACATAATTTGGAAGGTTTTCTACTATTTTAAAAGTCAGGGTGATGGAATTTTATATTTGTGAATATTATTACTAGGAAAAATGGCTACTCCTACGAATTGACGGTGAAGAGAATTGTCATTGAGCGAAATACAACAGAAGCCGCAATAGGTTGTCCACATGTCCGAAGCCACTTTTGGACATCTATAAAAAAATATGAATAATATGAAAATAATAATAATAGTTTATTAGAACAGAGAAAGGTTAAAAATAAAAAAAGCGAAGATCTTCTTATTTTCTAGTTTAATAAAAAATTTAGGAAATAGTTAAAATACTTTGTAATAGATGTCGCTCAGATACATGGAAGTAGTAAAATCATGGAAGTAGTAAAAACGCCGACGCACTTATTTAAAAGTAAAAAAATATTTACAATAAAAACATTAAAACTACTATTTTCGATTCGTAAAGAATCTTCTTCAAGTTAACCGTATTTTAGAAGTGCCCATGTGTTATATAGCCTAAGTAATGGTGGAAATTCTAAGGATATATCACGTGATTGAGCATTGACTCGGTTGCATTCGCTTGTCAGGGAAGGGGATGTAAATAATGAACAATTAATCTTGTCAGTTTATAGATTATCACGATGACATATCAAGACAGTATTAAGACATCACGAATATAACGGTTTATCAGAATATAATGAAGTTTAATATCAGGAGTTTTAAAGAAATAGTAGCAAATAGACGAACGCTTCGATTGGTCCTAAAATTTCAATGCTTTAAATACACAGCTCACAAAATTTAGGGGATATTCCGAATTAAATATAATACACTCAAAACCAGAGGCATTTGAGTTTATTTATTAAAGAACATTATCAGAGAAGCAAATCACACCAAAAATGGAAGTTCTCTGAATATGCAAATGAGGTGCAAAATCCATTTATTGGGATTGAACAAGTTGTGACACATGGCCGAGGGTTAGCCTTCGTGTGTCAAACATGAAAAATATGTTGCACATTGATAGTTCAATAGGGTGTAAGGTCACCTGAGACTGCTACAACACACTGACAGCGATTCGGCATGGAGAGGATAAAAACAGTTCCTGTGGGATTCTTGGCCACTCGCGCACCAGGGCAACTTGCAGTTGAGGAAGTGTTATGGAATTTTAAGTGTTGTGGGAGGTGATTGATGACTGGCAATACATCTTCCTAGTGCATCTAAAGCGTGTTTGATGGATTTAGGTATGGAGGACGTAAAGGCCAGTCTTTGCGCTCGATTCCAGCCTCTTGCAGCATGTTGTCACGATATGATCACGTTGGGGGCGTGAATTATCGTCCATAAAAAGAAAGTTGGTCCAAACTGCTCCAGCGTATTGTACCACTACAGGCTGTAGAATTGCATCCCGGTTTCTTACACATTCATGGTTCCATTTTTAACAACATGAAGGTCAGTACGACCATCAATGCTGATGTCTGCCCTCCCCATGATTTCACCTCCACCAAAGGAATGTCTTTCTTGCACGAAACATGGATACTCCCGTGTTTCCAGATAAGGGCACGACGATTGTCAGGCTGCAGGCTATATCTTGACTCGTCACTGAAGAGAACCGTCGACCACTCTTCACGCATCCAAGGAAGATGCATTACAGCCCACCTTCTGGGGTTCTGCGTTAACGGAATGCATACCATTGGTTGCTGGGCATAATGTCCACGTGACGGAATCGATTTCGCATGGTCTGAGTACACACCCGTCGTCAGTAGCAGCGAGAGAGTGTTCCCGAAGCTCAATCTCATTGCTACGCAGATTCCTTCGTTCTATTAGCGTCAAGTGACTGTCATCTCTTGTAATTGTGGCACATGGACGGCCCTGTCCTGGTCTTCTTCGTACTGTGCCTGTCTCTTTGAAGTGATTCCAGAGTCTGCTAATCACGCTTTGGGAGGTTCCAACCGCTGCTGCCACAGTCATCTGTGTTTGGCCAGCTTCAAGACGCCCTATGACTCTCCATCCTTCAGATTCGGGTGATCACGTTGCAGGGACATTTTCAGGTGACACTCAATGATTCTGCCACTTGTTGATGATCCAGGAAAGTGGAGATAACTCAGCAGCTCCAGTCTCTTTATACAGCGTTGTGGAGAAACATGCAAATTAACGTTTTGCATCACATTCAGACAGCTAGCATTTTCGTGTCGTTTGCTTCTATAATGACGTTCTTTTATAAATAAACTCAATTGCCTCTATTTTCTTGGGTGTATTATATTCATTTCGCAATATCTCCTAAATTTTGTTAACTGAATTTTAATGAAATACTAGTTGATTTCTATAATTTACAAAATATGGGTTCTTTAGTGTTGAGAATCATTAAATATTTAGAATTTGCATTGATTCATTCTTAATTTACTTTGTCTTTCTAAGAAAATGGATTCACCTGACCTACACCAAGAAAACAAAAGACAAATAACAATTCCTGCTTGTCAACTAAGTGGAGTCTGGAACGGCCGTTTCATCATTATTATCAATCTTCAGCCAGACTTGTTGACAAGCTCTAGGCTAACATTGTTGTTGTCTTTTGTTTTCTTGGTGCAGGTGTGATGAAACCCTTTTCTTAACTGCTTGTTAAACTTTATTTCTTTTCAATAACTTGTCTTTTATTCTTAGAAAAAAGCTTATAGCAAATTGTTTAAATATTACATTTCCCTTTATCTTAAATTTTGAATTATAATTAGTTTTTAATTCATGCTTACCTCCAATGTATTTCCTGCAAATAAATAGAAACAAAATTAGTCAAAGTTAAAATATTTTTGGTTAAAACTAAATTATCAAAAGAATCTACATTTCATTTAATACAACAACACCAGGGTCGGAAGTGAAATATATATTGGTGATGTTGTATTTATACGTTAAAAAAATGCATTTGATTGCATTTTGATTTCTGAAAAAGCCCCAACAATATTTTAAACAAAAAACACATAGAATTTTTATTGAAAATGGTGGACAGTAATGTCTTCAATGAAATCAGTGATAGCTTTTCTCAAACCTGTTATATAAAAAATGATTCCACTTCCAAACAAATGGATCACGACAGGGAAGACAGCAACATTGTGGAGAACAGGACTTAAGAGATTTGGTCTTTCTATTCTCTATAGTTGGATTAGGTTCTTTTAAATGCCTGTTTCACATTTCATATGGATTAGAATTTAAAATATGGCTGATTAGAATAGAAGAGAAATAAACTTCGGTGGTTTTATCTGTCTTCTGGTTTGCACAAAATGCTTGTCCTTGGTGCTCGAATTATTGAATATTCTTTATTATTCATTAAAACGGTTTTGGAGAAATGAAGGAAATACAAGGAACAAATAGCTTAGAAAATGATGCAAGAACAAAATGCGGTTAAGTTTACGCAAGAACACAATGGAACAATATGTTGATTCATATCTTTTTATTTCAGATATTGGTATCATAAATACAGTAAATACCCTTTGAAGTGCCGCAGTTCTTAAAGAACCAAACCTTCCTCCTGTGCCAAAGCATCTGAGGAGGAGGGGGTGTTAAGTCTGTAATAGAATAGATGAGATACTTGTTAACAGTAATGATGGTTACGATGATAATATGAGTGACCAATTATGACTTATCTGGTTTCCAAAGGTTATGATTTGTATGATAAATCGTTAATTTACTGGGATGTATGCAGTATGCTATTTTTGATAAAAATGAATGTTTCATTTCTTATTTTTGTAATGTCACAACGAATAATTTTAATAATAAACAAATTTTAAACAAACATTATATAACATAGCGAGAACCGCGCACTAACCTACAGACACCAATGCAATTGATGCTAGCGATGCTTTATAGTCAGTGGTAGCCCGTGCAGTGGCCTTCTCGAATGCAGTTTCTGTGCCACAAGTGTCTGCCAACGTTCCGATTGGCCACTCCAGTATCTGTAGACACTGCAAAATAGCCAAGGATGGTTGCGAGCAAATAATACGTTTTTTATTTGTTTTTGCTTGTTTTTTTTGTCAATGATTTCACATTATATAATAATTCATTATACTATAGCAGGTGTGTGGGCCCGGTAGCCGAGTGGGTAAGGGCGCTTGGCTGCGGGTTGGAGGTGGCGGTTTCGATTCCCGGCCTCGGCGGAGGACGGGAAATTTTCCACGCTTCTTTCTCCTCCAAACGGGCCCTAGGGTCTACCCAGCTCTCTATAGAATGGGTACCGGGTTTCTTTCCCGGGAGTTAAAGGCGGGCGAGCGACGGGCCGTACCGACGTCCTCAACTTTGTCCCGTAGGTTCTGAACACTGGAGCCTACCCTCCAGCTGCATGTCGCGGTCCTCTGGGCCTGATCGCAACTTTAACTTTAACTTTAACTATAATAGGTGTAAGCCCGTCAATAATCTGTGGTATCATTCGACAGATGATAAACGTACGTGGCTCCACAGGGTCAAATTAAAAAGGAGGGGTTGAAAGACCTTTCAGAAAAATGTAATGAACGAAATTCAATCTAATGTGATATAAGTATTATCTCGAACATGGGGTTTTCATTTAAAAAGAAAATAGTTTATAATCTTGCCACCAGGGAACATATGGAGGCAGAAGCGTTTGATTTGGGATTATTGAAAGAATAATGTCTAGAAAAGATACTATAACTCAATTTTTGATTATTCCTGTTCGAAGAAATACATTAAACACGTAATTCATAAAAACTTTATTATATTTAAAGTAATACGAACATCTTTAGGCTACATAATAGGACGACACTTGTAAATTTACGGTAAATTGTATTTTACCTAAATTGCATAAGATATCTAATAATGAAAGATTATCTAAAGTGCGATCAAACATCAACACTAAGGAATCTATTATTGCCATCTTCTATTATTACTCACATGCAACTTAAAGGAACTCCAAATTAGATCTAAATATGAAGCCAAAACAGATCTGAGAAATGCAACAATCGACTGCATTGCATATCTCGTTAGATGCACGTTCATTATTTATCTCAATTTCGTTACTGTTTCTACAAGAAACATTGCAATATTATTTTCAATCTAGAGATTTGCACATCTTATCTAGCTTACAACAGAATTTATCAACCAAAAAAAACTGAATGCTTGATGAAGTGAAAGATCTTGGAATTTGATGGAATGTTAATGCAGCCGGAGTATTCATGGGATTATCAAGCTCAGCTTTATTAGCAGAACTCACCATGATCATCATTGAAAACAGAATGATGCAAATTTTGGAGGCAGGAGAAGCAAACAAAGGACGCTACATACGGTTGGGGGATGATATTTTTCTAACTGTAAGTGAACCAATCCAATATGACATCTTCAATATGATATCGAAACTAAGAGATTTCGATTTAGAAGAAGAAGTGGAGAATTGTAGTTAATTTCTGGAAGTCAAAATTACAAGAAGACAATCACAAATTACATTGGCAATGTTCCGTAGGGCGATAGCAGTTAATATAACCATTAATTACATCGGAAAAACAAAACAAATATCACAGTCAAGGTGGTTCGTTAAGCCTTCAAAATTTCGTCGAATAAAGATTTATGTAATGAGGAACTCAACACCATTCATGATATTGTCCCATGATATTTTACCATCAAGAACATGTTACCCATTGGACACACGTTCGATATGACCAATCCAATGATATTGAATGAAGCAAAACAAACTTTTCAACAAAACAGTATGGAATCGGTACACATTGTTTCCAACACCAACTGCTACAATGACAACAACTCCATTTTGGCCATAAAAAAATGAACTTTCCAAAGTTTAATAAACCCGGAAAGTAGAAGCAGAAATAAAGAAATATCAAAGAGAGCAAAAATGAGAGCCTTTTTTTTTTTTTCATTACAGAAACACCGAATGATTAATTGCCCTTTCCAGTGAAATTCGCCGTCTCCTGTCGCACTGAATCTGGATGCTTCTCGGAATATGGAGCTTTGTTCTTCTACTTATAAACAAAGAAATGCCTAGTCATCTGAAGTATTTCCTTAATTTTGCTGAGAGAAATTGTAAAAGAAAAGTAAATTTCTTCAGCGATCAAGGCAGTGAGTTCAACAATGCGGAAGTAAATAAATTCCTCGAAAATAAGGCGATATCACACAAGAACTCATCATCGTACAACAAAACTGTTGTGAAAATATAATTTATAAAGTGCAATTACCACAAGTAATATTCACATCGAAAGAAGTCCAGTTTGAACAACAGTAGAAAAGCCAAAAGCAGAAGGCGATGCATCTTGTTCACGAGCGAATTGTTGGAAGCAACAATCGAAGTATCTCACTCAGACGAATTTCAAGTGATTGTATGGACGCTGCCATTGAGATGAGAAGACGTTCGGATTTTACCACGAACAGACGCTTTTAGGATGACCGCTTATTCTCTCTTAGTTATGAGATCAGCGATGGAAATATCACATTTCATTCGATGAAGGAAAAAGGATTTTCACATCGAGTTTGTTACGAGAGATTTATTGAAATGTGAAATAGGAATTTCTACTTTTAGAAGGCTAAATGTACTAATCTATCTTTGCAATATTTTCCAGGAGATATTCGTCGGTCGCTAGGTAAAGCGGCATAAATAGATTAGGCATATCATAGGACGTTCCAATCATGAAGGTTTTTCGAGGATAAAAATAAAGTAAGTTAATTTATTTTCATATTAATACCACGGAACAACATTTAGCAAGGATACTAAAAGGCTATATTCGTGAAGGCGTTTAAATGGCATTAAAGATTAGTCCGAAGTTTAAAGTTGATTAAAGATTAATCAAGTACAAGTAATTAAAGT
>JAFIDM010038649.1:17112-66400 GCA_023159025.1 Thereuonema tuberculata | reverse complement strand
ACCCTCATGTCATGAAACATCACCCTCATGTCATGAAACATCACCCTAACAAACTCGATGCATTTGGATTCCTTCTAATCACTGTAGATAGTGGATTGAGATGGCTGATAAAAATTACAGATAATTTGCTTATTTTTCATTTTGAATTCATTTCAGCAGCAGTTATTTATACAAGGAATTGAATACGAAATTATGAAATCTCCTCTATAATTTATTTCCTTTTTTTCTGTTGCTTTTTAACTTTTGTCAGTGTCCTTATTTAAAATACTCATTTTTAAAAGAAAAAATAAAACAGCATCAAAAATATGGAAATCAAATCCTTGGGTAACTAATCGCTCCTCACAAAAGACATTTGACCACAAAGGAAAAAATATCTCTTCGAGAAAACCTTTTTTCTCACATTAGTTCATCGTTTATCTTATGATTATAGTTTCCTAATTTAAATTTTAACATTTTCCATTCTTAATAAAATTGAAATTGTTTTATAAAAGTGATTTTATATGACCATAGTGAAAACAAAATTCTCAACAACTGATAAACACAAAGTGCAGCTAACAGATATCTCATAAATTTCGTATTCTTCTAAAATAGCGTTTTATCAGTGAATGGGCAAGATATGGAGAAAAGTTGTGGTAGAAGTGACCTCTGGAGATGTTGAGTATGGGAATGATCTCTACAGGTGGGGTAGATGTGACATGTAGACATGTTGAGTACGGAGACCGTCACATCTCTTTTGTATCCGCCATATTGGATTCAAGTCAAAATTTTTCAATAGGAGTAGAGTCACTTGATACATGTTTTTTGACTAGAATTTTCAGAGAAAAACATTAGTAATATCAGTTTTTTAATATCTCGTATAGTAACAAAGTTATTCTTAACGTAACCAAGTAACTGATATGATGTTAGAACATGTCTAATCAATGCTAAAATCATCTGCAAACTGTTACATATTGTGTTTCTGTCTTTGCAGGAATAGCAAAATGCCGTTGACAATTTGAAAAGAAAATCGAACACGTGGGAACATTTCCATCTAACCAGCCCCGAAAAACGGCTCTCGATCAGGATGCTCTGCAGTGAAACCTCTGGCAATTTTTTATGCAACTCCGGCGGCCAACTAGTAGGATCATATCGATCCTTTCTTACCAGTAACAAAGTGGATGAATCGTGGCCATGGAACAATAAGACACATTTTACTTTAGTGAACTGAACACCAGTAACTGTCACAATAGGGACCTGCACAACACATTTTTCCACAGATTCCACTGGACTGCTTAAAATGAAGATCAGGTGAGGATTCACAACCACATTTATCCAGTGATCATTCTTCGTCGAAGAAGCTACTCACAATGACATAGAGGGCACAAAGGTGTTCGGCCCTTTTGTCGTACGGTACCCAACCTGTAAAAGAATCGTAGAAATCGATCTCTTTTCACAGAAGATTGAGCACCTACACATATTGGAAGCTGGGTACGCCATTCTCTACGAAACATTTCACCAAGAACAGAGTGTTTCCTAACACCTGGCCACCTTGTTCTCCAGATATTACTCTTTATGATTTTTGATTGTGCTAACATTTAAAAACTGTGGTCTATAAATGATCTGTCGTATAAATTTGTTATTATATGTCATGTGAAATACATCACATCTGGCCAGTTAAGGTCGGCTTTTGAACACAGTATTCACTGCCTTCAGGTTTTAGAGCTTCAGAATAGGAACCACATTAACTAGTTTAGCTTCCTTCGCTAAGCGCAGTATCTCGGCATAGCATAAGTGTCTACTAGAAATCAAACGTTAAGCACAAGTGGCGTAGTGGTGAATTTGGTACAATTTTTTTTTCGGAAATGTAGCAGCATCTCCTATACTATCACCTTACCAAATTTCTCTGTACTTGAACTGCCACATGTCACTCTAGATACTGTTGAATATCTATAGTTTAATAACGATTACCCAGTATATTTAATTCCTATGACAGAAACAAATGAAATAGAATTGAAGGAAAAATCACAAGTCAAAAAGATTTTTAAAACCTTATGATTCTCGTCTACAAACAACAGAATTTAGAGCAAAAGAATAAGAACACTCAGTTCCATCAAAATGAATATTCGTCTTTCTATTTTAATTTATTTTTTCTGCAAGAAAAATTTTAAAACCTTAATAACGTTCAATTCGTTGATCGCGTCACAGCTGTTATTTAAAAACACGTTTCTGTGAAATCGAGTTTAAAAGGAAAAAAGAATTAACCTTTCTTTGCCACCTGCGAAATACCAGTGCATATGATAATAAAGACTGAAATAGAATTGCGTAAAAAAAATCATAAAATCAAAAATAAAATATGAATGCTCCTATTTTTATTTTAATTTCTTTACTTGTACAGGGAACATTCTAGATCTCAATAACATTCAATTCGTTGATCAAATCACAGCAGTTACTTAAAAAAAATGTTTTCGTGGAATCGAGTTTCAAAATACCTAAGCGTTTGATAAAGACTGAAATAGAATTAATTGAAATTTTGTCAAAGAATTAGAATCAAAACAAAACATGTCTTCAAACAAAATTAATTAAAGAATAATCTAGAGAAGAAAAAACGAACTTTACTGAAATAACTGAGTTTCTTCAAGAATTAAAAACATAAAGTATTGTGTCAAATTCATTTGGTGCAGAACAACAAAATCTATTTTTAATTTATAGATAGCTATCCTAGTCTATTTCCCCTCCCCTCCCCCCCAAATAAAAATTATGAAATATTTTTGGAGAATAATGTAGTATTTTATAAATTTGGGACTTTCTGATTCTTGATTCCAAATCGAATAACCTGAGCATTTTAATATATCACAATCAAATTGAAACATTATCATAGTAATAATGGAGGCTTTATTCCATAAATTAAATTCACTAATTAAACACATGTATTGATTAAAAACACTTCCTTATCAGTAGAGCATGATATTTTTTCATTTTCTTGAAAAAAAACACTTTACATCTTTCGTGGAATTATGATTGTTTAATAGACGAGCTTTTTATTCATTGTTTTATTTTTTCATTTATGCTTTTTTACTTTGTTTAAAAGAATCTTTGGTTCTTTGTTTTTAGATAGAGAATTAGTAAATTATATGGCTCAAGTTACAGGTTAAATTTCGTAAAGGACGCATATAATTAATATGAAAAAGTAGATAACTTTAACTATATATTTATATATACCGGGTGATCCAAAAGTAACTAAAAATTTGAAAATACAATAATTTGTGGAATATTGACAGTATAAAGATGCGGTTTTCACAGAAATGATCGGAATGCCCCGGGATTTTGATAACGTTACTGCCGGATTAGTTACATTTCCGATCACCAGATGGCGCCACAGTTTGTTGCGTTATTCGTCTCGTAGGGTAGGACATTTCTTATGGAATACGGCCTTTTAATGTTCAATATGGCGCCTCTCAGTCAGGAGCAAAGCCGTCAGACACGGCACGACACGTTCACCACATTCAACAGCATCTGTTCTTTTTACAGACACAAGATCCTGAATGGCATCTTTCAACGTGCCCAGTGACATTGACCGATCGCGGTAAACCTTTGACTTTGAGTATCTCCACAACCAAAATTGCAAGGTGTGAGTCGGGAGATCTTGTTGGCCACTTATGCGGAAAGGACCGACTGCGGATAATGTTCTCTCCGAATGTTGAGGGCAGCTGTCACTTGAATATCAATGTGCGGTGGTGCTCCATCTTACATGAATGTGACTTTATGAAGTGCTTGCAACTCTTGCAACTTGGAAAATGCTTCTCCATAACAGTGCTTCATCTCACTCACCCCTGACAGTAACCGTTCATCATTGGTTCCTGAATTCCTCAAAGAAAAAGGGACCAATAATAAATTCAACGGTGAAACCACACCAGATTATTACTTTTGGCTGATGCAGGAGGGCTTCCACAAATGCATGATGCAACAGCTGTGCGTGTTGACACTGCTATTAAGTGTGAAATGCTCTTCATTCGCCCTGAGTACCTTGAACAGCCAATCTTCATGTTCATCCATCTGCTGGAAAACCTAATGGGCAAATTCTTTACACTTAGTGAAATCGTTTGCATTGCAGTTCCTGCAAGTGTTGAATTTTGTAGGGATTTCTCTTTAGGATGATTCGCAGTGATCTCCATGTAGTACCATACGATATGCCAGTTCTTAGTGAAACGTCACGAGCACTGCATTCCACATGTTGGGAAACTGCCGATAGTTCATCCACTGTGCGCAATGACACAGGATGTTCAGGTCGCTTGGTGGACATGATTCATGGAATCTGTCTTCAAATATGTTTGTTGTTTGCCCCAGTGCTGAATAAGTCATGTCTCATCAACGCCATTTGGTGGTCAAAAATGTAACTAATCAGGCAATAAAGTTTCGTTGCTTTGACAGAAAATCGCAGGTCATTCCGATCATTACTGCGAAAACCGCATCTTTCTACTATCAACATTCCACAAACTACTGCACATTTAAATTTTTAGTTACTTTTGAATTACCCGGTCCATTAACAGGATATTAAAATGAGATGACGTTAGAAAGATCGGGAGCTGGCTCAGCGATCCAAAGTGAAGAATTTTGCTTAATACACTAAGACCGGAAATACTTCGTATGAGGAGTGATTGTGAGTAACGTTATTTTTAGTGTTGTTATTCCCTTGCACTTTGGCATTTCATAAATTCGCCAAATGTGGTACCAACACGATGGAGCTTCTGCACACCTCACTGTTGCTATCCACCATCATTTCAATAATATCTTCGGTGACAATTGGATTGGACACGGCAGCAAAGTAACTTTTTCCTCATCGCCAGACCTCACATCGTTGAACTTCTTCCTCTGGGATTTCATGAAGAGTTTAGTTTACGAAACTAATTTACAGTCAGACGAAGATCTTGTAAGAAGAATAGTTTGAGCAGCTGAACACATCATAGAATTTCCAGTTATCTTTCAAAATGTTCGTCAAAACATCATCAAGAGGTGCACGTTGTGGAGCAAAAAGGTTAGCAGCCACTTTCCTACAAGATTTTCGTCTGACTGCGATGGAATTTCGTAAATTAGACTCTTCATGAAACTCCAGAAGAAGAATTCCATTGGAGTTAGATTTGGTGATGAGGAAACAAAGCTACACGGCCGCCACGTCCAATTCGGTTTTCACATAGAGGTTATTCACATTATCGCAGATAACAATAGCGAAGTGTGGCCGGAGCTCCATCAGGCTGGTTCCATATTTGGCGAATTTATGAAATATCGAAGTGCGATAAGAATGGGCCATTCCGCAAATCGTTGCTGTTTTTACCTCTCACACTTAGTTTTTCCGGCCGTAAGCATCACTTTGGATCACGGAACCCGCTCTAGAAACATTACTTCATTTACACCCTGTATAAATGTAAGGAAAATAAGATTAATCATTAAAAAAATCTCCTTTATATTGAGAAGATATATTGCAATTGACTTTAATAGTACAAGGAACTACATCAGCTGTCTCACGACTAAAATTAATGTTCAATATCGAAGTAAAAGCTGTTTAAATTAAACAGCTGTGTTTTATGACGAATGACGTTGCACAAGAATATAAAGCGGTCTGGAACAGTTTCTAAACACATCATTTCCTTAGACAGCTTCACAGAAGAAACCATCAAGATGAATACCAAGCAAGTGATGATTTTCATCTTCTTTTTTCATTATCGTAGCTTTACTTCAACAAGTCATTGGTTAGTCATTGGAATTCTAAAGATATATAATTATTGGATATGAATTTACATCTAACGTAACTGCGATCCTAAATTTTAATTTCAAATTTAAAGAAAGTCCAGAAACAATACATGCTCTTATGAAATATAAAAACATCTAGACGAAATCTAACTAAAAATAATATATTCGGCAATAAAAATTACGATTTGACATTTTTAATTATATTGAATGAAAACTTCTATTGTAATGGATAGAACCTTCAATTTAAAACGACAATAGATGTGTTTTAATTCAACTAGAATTCAAGATCTCTTGAAAAGCTTGAAAGTCATACATTAAATGATTCAACGTAATGAATGAAATTTTACAGTGATTAGTAAAATAATATTGTAATCCACATTTTACAAATTGAAAGGGAGTTTTGTGCTTCGAATTTAAAGTTATCTATTTTGCTGTTCATAGCTCGAATCTATGCAAATTGAATCATGTAGATTGATTATTATTAAACAAAGGTGAAACAAAGAACCATGATTATCCACCAAGACAAATGAATAACAATAGCAACAAAAAGTCAGTGCTTGATGTTGACTAGCGTACGTCTTCACATTGTTCAACAAAGGAGTTCAGAGTTAAGTTAAGAGTGGAGGACGAGAGTTAAGCTTCGACAGTAATGGAAGCAAGAAGTAAAAATGCTAAACTAAGAAAGATGGCGATGGATAATGGAAGATTACAGGATTTCAATGGAATTTGGAATCGACAAATGCCGCAAGCTACATGTAACAAGCGGGAAGACTTCGAATTTGGAGGGTTTTGAACTGGGTACCATGGGTTTGCCATCCAATCCATGGAAGAGGGAGAGCCCTACAAGTACCTGGGCTTCCAGCAAGCGCGCTTCATTGACAACACAAACATTAAAAACGCACTCAAGAAAACATATCCTGCTCGCGTTCACAACATCCTCAAAACACAACTCAATGCCAGAAATAAAATTAAAGCCATCGACACATTTTCCGTCCCCACACTAACTTATTCATTCGGCATAATTCCATGGAGAAACACTGAACTCGAAGCACTACGATGCACAACATGCACTACATTCACGAAACACAACATGCACCATCCCAATCCGCTACAGAAAGGATGATTCTTCCCCACAAGGAGGGAGGCCGAGGACTAATCAGTCTCATCACCCTATTCGAAAAACAAGTACACACACTTAGCGAACACTTCCACCAAAGAGCAAAACACTCCTCACTCCACTCAGCCATTGTCAAGGCTGACACACACCTCACACCCCTGGACCTTGCAAACCCTTCTCTAGCACTCACGACCCCCGACACCCACACACAGCAGCTGCGTGAATCTTGGGCTCGTAAGGTACTTCATGGCAGACATCGCCACGAACTCAGCCAGCCTCATGTCGACATGGAAGCGTCGAACAGATGGCTGGCGAGCAGTGAGCTGTTTGGGGAAACCGAAGGGTTCATGATCGCGATACAGGACCAAGTCATCCCCACACGCAACTACAAGAAACACATTCTACACGATGCAAGCATACACGACGACAGATGCAGGAAATGCCACACTACACGTGAGATGATCGACCACATAATATCAGGCTGTCCCTTTCTGTCCCAAACAGACTACCTCCACCGACACAATCAAGTAGCGTCGACAGCTAGCACACAAGCACTCAGTTATTAAGAACACGGTCCCATACTACAAGTACACAGTACAAAGCATACTAGAGTCGCCCTCACAGAAGCTGAACTGGAACTGTTGTACATCACAACAGACCTGACATCTTACTTGTTGATAAGGTCAACAAACAGATCTATATCATTGATATTGCAGTGCCTATCAGCAAGAACATGCAGAAAACTCACGCAGACAAGATAAGTAAATACACAGACCTAGCTCACGAGCTCCAGAAGCAGTGGAGGCAGGACCGAGTACATGTCCTACTCATCGTGCTGTCCGCCACTGGTCTGGTGCCTCACACATTGCACCACAGCCTTAGCACACTAGGACTTCACAAAAACACTTATGCACAACTCCAGAAGGCTGTACTCAACACAACACGTTTACTTGGAAAATTTATGTACACAAGCACACATCCCTAACTATACTTCCAAACATTTTTTTTTCTTTGTACACTTGGCAATATGTGTTGTGGTTCTTCACCCGCCGTATTGTCTTAGCTGGGGAAACCCATGGTTTGAAACTTTTTTCGAGATAATAATAAGCTTTGTAAAATATAATTATATATTAATTATATAAATATAATATAATTATAAATTAATCATAAATCAATTAATTATATAATTATAAATCTACAGTGAAAGCGTTATGAGCATGCGAGTCTTGACAACCCCTTATTTTACATGAAATGTTTTGGGTGGGATTTCATTTCTTTTTGTAGGATGAGATCTGATAACTTTTTAGCAGTGAAAGCGTTATGAGCATGTGAGTCTTGG
Organism: Thereuonema tuberculata; assembly: GCA_023159025.1. Lineage (NCBI taxonomy): Eukaryota > Metazoa > Arthropoda > Chilopoda > Scutigeromorpha > Scutigeridae > Thereuonema > Thereuonema tuberculata. Next base: position 58,220 of record JAFIDM010038649.1, on the reverse strand, counting down.
CAACTTATTTTACATGAAATGTTTTGGGTGGGATTATCTATTACAACTAAATTTAGTTTTAAGATTACTTAGAAAATGGATTTTTTTTCAATACCCTACTTTTCTGTTTTCTATTGGTCAACTTGTATATACAAGCTGTTTGCACTTTTGTAAGAAATCCCATTATTACACAGTATTATTTAGGCCGAAGCATTGAGGGTACGACGTATTTCAGATCTTAATAAAATCCAAAGTATAAAAGCTAGATAAATGAAACTTAGCGTATTTCATTAGTATGGTAACTGCATCTTCTGAAAATTTGAGCTCTCTAGTATTAGCCAGGCCGAAGCTGTGAGGGTTCGATAATACATAACCAGACCCCCTTTATGAGGGGTTGGAATGTGAAAGTTACGGATTTCTTAATTTTTGTTGTTGTTTATGTGCTAATCCTAACCTGCATACCAAATTTCAGCTTTCTAGGACTTCAGGAAGTACCCTGAGGTTTTGATGATCATGAGTCAGTGAGTCAGTGACGGAATCGACGTATTTTAGGTATTAATAAATTCCAAAGTATAAAAGCTAAATAAATGAAACTTAGCGTATTTCATTAGTCTGGTAACTGCATCTTATCCTGAAAATTTGAGCTCTCTAGTACGATCTAGGCCGAAGCTATGAGGGTTCGAAAATACGACGAAACACTTCCAGAAAAGGTACATAGTGCCCTTCCTGTCTTCGGCTCGTCTTGGCGGGGGCACTGCCGTGCCCCCAGATTTGAAGAGAAAGCTCTTTCTTATGATAATTTTACGCTTTCCTAAATGTGGATCTCAAATAGGGGAACTTTGCTAGAAATCCTTCGGAAAGAAATAAACATCCTACAGAGCGGAGAGAAGCATAAATAAAAAGGATAGAATTAGAGCTACACAGAATATCTGATTTCATTAACACTTATTTTAAAACTTATTTTCATGAATCCTTAATTTTTTTTCATTATTCTTATAATAACGTAATAATTCTCGACTTTTCCTAAAATTAAAACATTAAATTGGGAGTGAAAATAGATTAGAACTCAAATCTAGATCACTAATTCAGATCGAACAATTTTATATTTTTAAGTTTTTAATCTTACCAGTGACTTGTTGAAGTAAAGCTACGATGGCTAAAAAGAAGATGAAAATCATCACTTCCTTGGTATTCATCTTGATGGTTTCTTCTGTGAAGCTGTCGATAGAAGTGATGTGTAATCTGCGTTGGAAATTATTTCCGACCACTTTATATTTATCCAGAATGATTCAGAACTTTTGCAACGTCATAGCACTTGTGTAATTACAGCTAATTAGTTTTCCTTGAAAATGTGGTGCCACCCACACAGCCAAGAAGATTTCCTGCTCAAATGAAACACCAATATTCCAACTTAATTTGGTATTTCAGTAAAATGAGTTCCTTGAGTAAGGTTCACATAATTTTTCTAAGTTGTTCTTTAATAAATTTTGTTTTTAAATCAAGTCTTTTGAAGCTTTTGAATAGATGACTTTTAATTCTATTTTATTCGTTTCATGTGTACATTGACATGAAGGTATTGTGAAACTGACAATGAAAAGGCTTAACTTCCTTATTTCTGTTTTGAAAAACTATTCACTCTATTATTGAGGTCATCAAGTTTTCCTTATTAAAAAAAAAATTAAAATATGAAAAGTCATTATTCATTTTGTTGAAAGTGGTATTTTATTAACATTCCTTCCAGCATGTTGGTTAAATATGCCTTCTTTAGTTGGTTAAAAGGATTCATAGTCTCCGCTCCGGAGGAATGAGGTATCAAGTGTGAAATTTTACACACTTTTTAATTTTCTTGATTTTCTTGCTCAGGGGGGGGGGGGGGCACCAGAAAGGGATCTTGGCTCTCTGGTTGGGTTATCGGGGGAAAGGCGGAATTGGGCTGACGAGTCTGCAGAAGGGCAAAACGGCCGTTCGCAATTCTCTCCCCATAACTAAAACAGATAGGCAATTTCAATTTTATTTAGATATGTGATGTTTTGTTTCTTAAGTTAAATTCCTTCCAACAGCTTTGATAAACAGATATAGAATTTTCTAGTTAATCTACAATTGGTTTTCTTCGAAATTCTGTTAGAAGTAGACGAGAATCGTAAGGTTTTTTTTGGTTGTTGTTCTTTTTTAATAAAACTAGTTGATTTATTCAGATTCAATTTTTTTCAGATTTTTTTCTTTCAATTGTAGTTCAATCGTTTCTGCGAAATGCTTCGGTATTTTATTTTTGATTAATAAATAAAATTTATGATTAATATTTATGATTAATATTTTAAAACTTATGCCATTAAAAACATGTTTTATATGTTTAACTCTTGTTTAACTTAAAATGTTTTTCAATTTATTTTTGTATTCAAAACCAATATTAATGTTAAATTTCTTACTAATCTTTTTTTTAGTTGCAAGCTGTTTTTATTTAAAATGGAATAAAAAATCTCTTTTCATTATCAAAATTTAATTCTTTCATTTTAAATGTTTTGTATTTAGAAATTGGTTTATTAATGATGTTACACTTGGTGTCTGGATTTCGAAAAATGATAGCGACCAATCCCACCGAGTTGGTCTACAGGAAGGTGACAGGCCCCGTGCCATAATAGTGAAATTCCTGTCATGCGAAACACAGGACGCCATTTTGTCCAGGAAGAAAAAACTCAAGGAATGGTTGACAATTTGGTAGGACTTAATGCGGATTAGACTGCATTTGCTCAAGGAGGCGATTAAAAGATTTGGGGTCAGAAACGTTTAGACTGCAGACGGAAAAATTATTGTAAAATGTGGAGACAAAAAAAAACAAAAAAAACATCACTTCCCACGACGATCTCCAAAAACTGTTCCAATAATCCGGTGGCCCTAGACTGAAATTAGTCAAATTTTCATATTTCTTTTAATCTATTCTTCTCAAGCAAAATTATTTAATTTTAAGTTACCAATAGTTATTTTTGTTTGGTTTTAATTTTTAAAGTCTTAATTGCCTTGTATTTAGTTTTTATATTTTAATTCTCTAATCAACTTAAAGACTTGTCTAATTTTATCCCTAATTTTTTATGAATTATTTTAACTGTAAATACAGTTATTTTTAAAAATAACTCTATTTTTATTATTATCAGTTTCGATTTTTTTTGTCTTGTTTTCACATATACAATTTCTTTAACTTTGCAAAAATTTTAGGAAAGCAAATATTTACATTTATTTCAAAAATAGAACCCCCTTAAATACTTTCCATACTTCTTATACTCTATCTACGCTCTATCTACCCAGCCAATATCCTCACAGTCTGAACAATTACATCCAGATTGAAACCCTGTTGCTATATCGTTGTTCAAATCAGTAAAATGATAAAAATGAACTGCTATCTAGTACGTACTGTATTTTACATTTACATTTAATATGTCAGCTCCACATCTTCCAATGCTCCTTCATTCTAACTCGAATTAAGATATTTCACCCGACTCCCTACTGTATCTTTCACATAATATTCGCAGTATCTCAGCGAATTGGGATTTATTAAACACTACATTAGAACTTTCTTACGATTTCCAGATTTCCTGAAACATGGATCGCTAAATCCAGAAGCACTTCCAAACAGAGAGCCCTTCTCTATCATCTCTATTAATCGAAATGACGGAAAAGGCGGAAGGGTTGCTTTATACTTCAGGGATAGCTTTAATATCAAAATCATTTCCGATTTTACCTTCATTAATATGGTTTTAGAATGTAATTGTTGCTCTATTAACGAAGATGTTATTCTTATAGGAATGTACAGACCCCCGACAGGAAATCCACTGTCGGAATTATTTTGAAACTGTGTCTCAGTTTATCAGTAAAAATAATAAAAAAGGAATTTTTATGGGCGACTTTAATGTCAACTTCCTAAACAAAAATGATAAAAAGACAACGAACCTTTTAACGTCTATGAACTGCTTCTCTTTCTTCCCACTTATTGACACTCCAACCTGTCACTCGAACTCTTACTTCTTTCATTCACTTCTCGATCAAATCTTTACAAATTTTCATACTCTTAGTAAAGGCGTTCTTGATGTTTATATAACAGACCATAATCCTGTGTATTTCACAACAAATCTTACAACCATATTCAAAGATATCTCCCTTAAAAAAGCCAACAAAGCAAGCAAATCGAAAGGTTCAGACCCAAAAATATAATTGAGTTCATAGATTATCTAAGATCTATCAATTGCAAAAAGGAAGAAATACCGAAGAAACCCTTTCAGTCTTCAACTAACTATTTTTCTATGGGTTCAACAAACACTTTCCGCTGCCCTCGAACATTAGAAATAATCATAAAATAATAAGTAAGAAATTTTACAAATTTTTATTTTTTCATTTGTGAAGCCGTCTTTCCCATCTCCTCTAAACCAGCTAAAATTATTTAATATGGAACGCAGGAGATGTTGATGACTTCGGAACTATCGCCCGATCTCTATTATTAACACTTTCTCAAAAGTATTTGAAAAACTATTTCATACTAAACTCTCCCACTACTTCTATCAAAAGAATCTCATTACACAGCAACAACACGGCTTCATGAAAAGAAAAAACACAGAACGGCTCTGATTGATCTTACTGAATTTGTTACAGAGAACATAGTCTCTAATAAAATTGTATTAGGAATCTTCTTTGATTTCAAAAAAGCCTTTGGTTCAATTAATGTCGACATTCTACTAAGAAAATTAGAGCATCATGGCGTTAGAGGTCCTTCCCTAACTTGGTTGTCATCTTATCTCTCGGACCGGCAGTATCAGCTTATTCTAAATAGATATTCTACTTCCTGGTATTCCATCCCAAAACGCTTACCTCAAGGGTCCATCCTTTCACTCCTTCTCTTCAACCTATTAATAAATGATCTTATTTTAATGTCATCTGCCTCCAAATGCATCTTCTATGTATACAACAGAACTCTCCTCTTTGCCAACAAAAATATTGAAAATCTGAAACAAGATGTCCAGCTTTCTCTGTACCATCTTAAATTTTGGCTTTCTTCAAATGATCTTATACTAAATACATCCAAAATACTTATATAAAAAACTGCTCTATATCTTACAACAACTCACTAATACAAGAGGTCTCCTTTCTCAAATACTTAGGAATCTAGTTTTCTCATGATTTTTATTGGAATTTACATGCCCAAAAAATTGCTTATAAAGTCCCCAGAAACTTCAAATTCTTACGAATCTATCTTTCTAATGATTTTTCTTCGAATTTACATGCCCAAAAAATTACTTATAAAATCCCCAGAAACTTAGGCGTTATTTCTCCCAGCTCAAATACTACTGAATCTATATTGGTCACTCATTCATTCAAATCTTTGCTACGGAGTTGTAGTATGGGGAAACCCATCGAAATTTTCTGAAAACCTGCTTCTTAACATACAGAAATATTTCCTAAGATTTATAGGTAAAAACCTAGGCAATATTCTACTCGATCCCTCTGGCCTAAATATAATATCATCTCTTTTCCCCACATCTGTAAACTATAATTAGGGGTCTTCACCCGTAAAGTAATTAATAAAAAAACTCTATACCCGTATCCCACTAACCATTAACCCACACACCCATTACTATGATACCAGATCTGTTATCACCTGTTACTATCCATTCCGAAAACTAAGTCTAACTATCAAAGAAGAGTTGTCAGCTATGCTTCGCCTCAGCTTTGGAATGAAATACCTAAAGAAATCCGTGAATGTCCTTTTATTATCCAATTCAAAAAAAATTAAGAAACATATTTCAACTTTAATAATTTACTAACATTTCACCTACTATTGAAGTCAGGCTGAAATTGCGATCCGAATTCCTTTCCACCTATCACCTTCCTCTTTCATTCCTATTCTATCTCCTTTCTGTATCTGCCTAGTCCCCACTCTATGCCAACTCTCTTCCTGTTCCCTTTATTCCGTGTATCCATAATACCAAAATATGTTCTCCCTGTCGAAAAAAAACATGTAAATATTTGCTAAAATTTCAGTAATTTTCTCTTTTGTAAATATTTTAGCTCATTGCTCTGTTAAATATTCTCTTTCTTAACTCCCTTTGTTAATTGCCTACCCAAGACGCCCACTTGTCTTCTCGACGCCACCTCCCTTAAGACGACTGGGTGGTCAATGTGCCATGTAAACATTTATTTTGTAATATTTCATTAGGAATAAATTGAATTCAATTGAATTGAATCATTATATCTATTTTTGCTAAAAATCACCTTCATATTTTCTATTTCTTTCATAAACTTATCCTCAGAACTGGTAGATCCGTCGAACCTTTGTATATAATTAGCAATTATATTGATTTTTGTACTAAAATCATTGCCGGATTCATAATTAAGGATGTGATTACTCTTGAAATCCTTCTTAAAATGTTTTAAAATCAGATTATTTTCTTTTTTAATCAAACAAATAACAAGGAAGTTTAATTTGTATCTTGATGGAAAAGGAAATAAACAACAATTAAAGTTCCTTGATATTTGTTTTATGAAAAAAGAAAAAATCTGATTTTAAAACATTTTAAGAAAGATTTCAAAACTAATCGCATCCCTAATTTAGAATCTGACCATGATCTTAGTATAAAAAGCAATGTAATTGATAATTATATACAAAGGATCATATAGGCGCACCCTATAAAACGCACGAGTGATCTTACACCCAAAGACAACTTAGAGATTTAGACCTATCTGCCGATTAACTGTTCTTGACAATCTGCTGTACGAGCTACTTAAACTATTTCTATGTTGAAGAAGTTAATTTCTTCAGCGAGACACTTCAAAGGATACATCAATATTCCTCTTGATAATAAGTTTGGTATTTCAGTAAAGTGAGTTCCTTGAGTAAGGTTCACTACGAGTTTTCTAAGTTGTCCTTTAATAAATTTTCATTTAAATCAAGTCTTTTGAAGCTTTTAAATAGATGAACTTTCAATTCTATTTCATTCGTTTCCTTAATATCAATGGTATTGTGAAACTGACAATGAAAAGGCTTCACTTCCTTATTTCTGTTTTATACACTATTCACTCATTATTACTGAGGTCATATTATTGAAAGGATGAACTTTTAATTCTATTTAATTCGTCATGTCAGTGTTTTTTTGGAACTGGCAATTGAAAGGCTTAACTTCCTTATTTCTATTTTGAAACACTATTCACTCTATTATTGAGGTCATCAAGTTTTTCTTATAAAAGAAAAAAAAATAAAATATGAAAAGTCATTATTCATTTTAATGAACGTGTATTTTGTTAACAGATATAGAAGTTTCTAGTCCTTCTTATTGTTTGTACTGTTGTTATCTTATAGTTAATAAGTATTAATGAATAACAGTAGACAAGATAATATATATAATACGTAATTTATATATTAATTAAAATATATAATCATTGGTATTGAGTGGAATGCAGAGAATATATATAAGGTTTGATATCACTACTTTAAAGTTCTATTACTTTTATAGTTCAATACATACATATCCTTTCCCGTTCCACCAACTATGGGTCTAGGAATTAACTAAGCCTCTCCACCTCTCCCTGTTCTTCCAAGCCTCTTCTCTACATATTCTTTCCCATGGGATGCCTCTCTCTTCCAGGCTGTGCTTCACATCATCCAGCCATCGCTTACGCGGTCTCCCTCTTGGTCTCTTCCCTCCTTCTTTTAACTCATGCCAAACCTTAGGAGTCCTACCATCTTCCATTCTTTTCACATGCCCAAACCACCTCAGCCTTGCCTCTTCCACCTTTTTCCTCAAACTTTTTACCCCCAACTCCTCCCGGATATCCTCATTTCTCATTCTATCTAATCGAGTCTTCCCTACTATACCTCTAAGAAACTTCATCTCCCCAGCTTGAAGTCTACTCCAGTCTCTAGCATTCATCACCCATGTCTCCGCTGCATAGGTGACTATAGGCACGTAATACATTTTATAGATTATTTCTTTTGCCTTCCTTGGGACTTTCTTATCCCATATCAGGTGTCTCACTCCCTGGTATAGCTTTCCCCCTTTCTCCAACCGTCTTGTGATTTCATGCTCCACTCTACCATCACTTGTTATTTCGGTCCCTAGGTAAGTAAAACTATCTGTGATCTTCAATGCCCTGTTGTTTATGCATATATCCCTTTCTAGGTTTTTGTCCCATCCCACCACCATCACTTCACTTTTCTCTTCGCTAACTTCAAGATCCACTAGTTTCAGTTGTAGAGTCCATTCATCCAATTCCCTCTGTATGTCAACAATTTTCTCACCCCAAATTACAATGTCATCTGCAAAGATCATATGCTTTGTGTCTTTACTCAGTTTTTGTAAGTTTTCCTTAACCTTTCTTCCTACCCATTCCATTATTATATTGAACAGCATTGGCGACAAAACACTCCCCTGCTTTAATCCTCTCTGGATTTCAAACCAACCAGTTGGCCCTTCTGTGGTTCTTACTCTACATCGGTTCACCCTATATATTTCTCTTATCCAGTTCACTATGTATGGATCCACTCCCAGTTCCTCTAGACTTTGCCATATGTATTTCCTGTTCACCATATCGTAGGCCTTTTTTACGTCGATGAACACCATATACACTTTCTTCCCAAATTCCCACTTCTTTTCCACCATCTGTCTCACTGAAAAAATCAAATCGATTGTACTTCTCCCTGGCCGGAACCCATGTTGTTCTTCACCTAACAATTTCTATCACTTAGTTTTCATTCTGTTCAGGAGAATTCTTTCGAACACTTTAGCGCATTGGCTCATCAGGGTGATTCCTCTATAATTCTTACACAGTCTCCTGTTCCCCTTCTTGAAGATCGGTATCACTTCTCCTTTTCCCCAATCTTCAGGTACTGTGCCTTCCTCCCAAACTGTCCTCATCACTCTATACAGCCATTGTGCTCCCACCGGTCCTGCAGCTTTCACCATATCTATAGTAACTTCATCCGGTCCACCTGCCTTATTATTTTTCATTACTTTTACTGCCTCTTCCAATTCTTGCCATGATGGTGGGTTTCCTTTCGACCATCCACCTTTACTTATCTACACTTGGATTCCCTTGACGTGCTCATTTTCCTGTTCTTTGTTGTTCAAAAGGTTTTTAAAATAGCTCTCCCACAGCTTCCTTATCTCCGCAGCTGTCTCAATTGGATTTCCCTCTTCTGTTTCCAATATTGAAGCCCCTTCAGTTGGTTTTCTCTTATTTCTGATCATTCTGTATAGAAGTTTTTTGTTCCCTTCTACATCTTCTTCCAGTTTCTTTGTGAATTCGTCCCATGCTTTCTCTTTCTCTTTCCGTATTATTCTTCTGCACTCCTTTTTCTTGTTCTCATATAAGCCTTTCTTTATTATCTCCTCTCCATCTTTTATTTTCCTGCTTTTCCACAATTCTCTCCATGCTTTGTTCTTTTCCCTCACAGCTTTTATCGTATTCTCGTTCCACCATTCACTTCGTTTTGCCTTCTGGTTAGCCCTTCCTGAGGTTCTCCCACATACTTTCTCTGCTGCCTCGACAAAAGCTATCTTGAACTTTGACCATTCTTCTTCAACTCCTGTAGTACCCTCTCTTGGCAATCCTGTCGTTATCAGTTCTTTAAAATCTTGTTTAACTTCTTCCTTATTCAACTTCCATATCTTAATTCTTTTAACAGACTTCATTGTTCTCAACTTCATCGGTCGTATCTGAAGATCCCCTACCAATAGTCTATGATCGCCATCCATTGCAACGCTTGGGATCACTTTAACATTCTTTAATTTTTCTCCCCAACCTTCATCAGTAATAATGTAGTCGATTACACTCTTAGTTACACCATCCCAGCTATACCTTGTAATCATATGATTTTCTCTCTTCTTAAATCTGCTGTTTCCCATTCGTAATCCGTTCCTTTGACACAAATCCAACAAGTTTGCTCCCTCCACATTCCTGTCTCCCCATCCGAAGGCGCCTAGAACTCTCTCATACCCCTTTCTATCCTTTCCCACTTGTGCGTTAAAATCTCCCATTATAATGTTGCACTTTTCAATATTTATTTCCATTAGTTCTTCAAAACTTTCTTTTTCTTCTTTGGAGCAGCCTACTTGGGGAGCATAAATTTGCGCTACTTGTACCATCTCATTACCATTTTTAATTTTGATACTAATCATCCGTTCTGACAGATATATCACCTCTTCAACTAAATTTTTTACTCTGTCGTTTACTATGATAGCTACTCCATTTCTTGCTGTCCTGTCGTTCCCTTTCCAGAAAAGTTTGTATCCCGACCTCAAATCCTTCTCTCCCTTTCCCTTCCATTTTGACTCACTGAGTCCAAAGATGTCTATATTCCTCTCCTCCATCACTGTAATCAGTTCATCTACCTTCCCATTCAAAGTAAGTATATTCAGCGTCCCAATTCTTAAATTTGTCATTTTCCCATTCTCACTCTTTCGTAATCCATTTGTAAAATTCGTGGTCCGTTTGTACATTCCGGGTCGTCGTCTGCATCTGTCCTTTCCGAGGCTAGTTCCTGTTTTGAAAGCAAACAAAAATCCACTACTGGCTTGCTAGGCCTATCGTAGCTTCACCATGGCCCCGTCAGCCGTCACTTTTCGGGGTTCCCGTAGAGCCTTCACAGCTACCGTAACGGTCCCGGGGCCCACGAAGTCCCCACTGTACTTCACCCCTACAGGCAGTCCCCTACTTCATGCCGTTGCCCGTCTCCCACCGCTTGGAGGAGGGGTTGAACTTATGGGAGACCTTAATAAACGTTGAAAACATCGCCGGAACCATTTATTCGATGACATATAATATACAAGTCTTTCACTGTTTAATCTGTTGGTTGTAAATGTATTTATGTTAACAATCTGTTCTACTTAATGATGAACTGTTCTGTTTAGGTATATCTCTGTAAAATACGCGTCTAATGTTCAAAAGTTCTTTACTTACTTGGTATCTTCAATGAGTGAAACTTTCTCGTATACATACTTTCTTTATGCACCAAAAATACTTTTGTGTTTTCTTTGTTGATCTTCTGAAATTGACATATCACTGTGATCATTAGTTTTTCTATCAGAATTAGATACTACTGGTACCGATACACTGTGATGATCTTCTAAGTTGAGTTCCTTGGCTATTTCTTCAATGAAATGCTCCTGACTTAGTCGCAATGTTCCTTGTTCTTTCAGATATTAGACATTGATTCCCAAGTAATCTTTGATTTCATCTAAATCTTTAAGTTCGAAGACTTTGTTCAATGTGGTTTTCACCTGATTGATAGTCTCTAAATCTTTGCTCATTATTAGTATGTCGTCGACGTATACTAATATTATGCAGATGCTATTGTCTATATATATATATTTGTAGAAAAGACATACTTCTGATTTAGTGTTTTGAAATCCCTGTGATATTAATTGTTTATTCAAAGAAATGAACCATTGTCGTCCTGCTTGTTTCAAACCGTGTAGCGATTTCTCTAGTTTCAGGCCGTTGCATCCTTTCGATTTGATGTCTACACCATCCGGCTTTAATAGGTAAATATGTTCTCTTCCAGATGTCCATTAAGATATGCTGATTTGACATCGCATTCTTTTATATACCAGTTTTCTTCTATAGCTAAAGCTAACATCAATCTTGTGACATTCATGGAAGGAGTTGGAGCAAAGGTTTTATTATAGTCTATCTCTTTACGTTATACATGACCATTGACTACAAGCCTTGCCTTGTATTTTGTTATATTACCGCTGGTGTCACGTTTTCGTCTGAAACTCCATTGTGTGGTAAGTGGAAAAACATGATTAGGTTTTTCACAGGTTTCCAAGTTTGTCGTGGAAATGTTTCTGCGGTAACTGTTTCTGCGGTAACCCGGTCCGTTACTCCTACTTGTAGGCGATGACACGCTGTTCACGTTTGCTTTCCTATCGGGCTGTGTGAAGCTTTCACTGGCGTGGTCGTAATTCCCTAGCATGAACTGAAATTTTTCAATGGTCATTGCGTCCACACTCATGAGCAGATTTCGTATATGCACTGGAAAATGTCTCGTGAGTAAGCTTATAATGTCCTGCTCTGACATCGGCGGTTCACACTGCCTCAGCGCGGCTGAATTGTCCTCTGCGTAACCACGCATACTACCATCTCCTCTCCTCCAGTAGGAGTGCATAAGATCAAATTTGAATTTGGCCTGTACCTCCTTTCCCCAGAATCGAGCGAGAAATTTACTCTTAAACTCGTCCATGGTGGTGGGAAACGGGTCCAAAGTATCCATCCACGTTTTCGCCGCTCCTTTCAGCATTTGGTAGATTATTCGCGGCTTCAGTGCCTCTCTGACATTCGTTAATGCAAAGTAATTTGTGACAGCCTTCATAAATGCACTGGGATGTTCGCCGGACGTCCCATTAAAGGTCAATGTGGGTGGTATATTGGTCAATGCCGTTGCCAGCGGTACAGGTGCTGTCGGCAGGCGTTCCATTTTGTCATTCATGTCCTTAACTCGTTCTTCTACGAGCTGTCGAACTTCCTGTACTTGCCGGATAACCACTGTTTGTACATGCGTGCTTAGCTGAGCATGTTTGTCAACCGCGGTGCACCTGTCCGACCTTCTCTGTTATTCCCATTATGCTCTGCTTGACTTCGCCAATTTGTCCATTGACTTGGCTGAGTTCGTCGGCTACTTTGCCTTCTAAGGCGTCGCACTTTTGCTGCACTGCTGATTCGACTTGGGCTATGCGACCGTCGAAGGTCGTTTTGAATTCACTGATTGTAAGTTGGACGTCGTCCTTGATATTTCGAAGGCCTTGTTCAAGCCTCTGGGACAGTTTTACTTCTTGAGCATCGATTTTTGCACTTTGTTCACTTATTTTGGCATCTAACTTCTGCAACGTTTCTCCAGTCTTTGCACTTAGCTCCTTGACTATGGTATTCAGTCTCTGAATTGACTCGTTAGTTTTGGCCATCTGTTCGTCCATTTTGGCATTTAATTTCGTGTTTTGTTCGTCCATTTTGGCGCCTAATTGTGTGTTTTGTTCGTCCATTTTGGCACCTTGTTCGTCCATTTTGGCACCTAGCCTAGCCATAGCTTCAAATAGCTCTGCTAATCCTGGTTGCCTTGCCGGACTACGCGGCGCTTCCGCAGCTAGTGTCTCAGGCGCGGGGGCCACAATGTGAACTGGTCTAGGCACTGCCACGCTAACGTGTTCAGCCTGCTCTTCTAAATCTAACTGCTGCATCATGTTAGAATCTAACGACTCGGGTTCGTCCGTTTCTCCATTATTAGCGTAGGTTTCAGGCTCCCTATACTGAGAAAACGAGGCTTTGGGCGTCTTTCCGTCTGAATCACCGTTATTGCTCATGACGACTCTAAACTAATTTGCTATTCTAATTACTTAACTCCTTAAACTTGCATGTACCTTCTCACAATATGTAATGGAACACACTTCTCCGTGGGCCGTGTCCACTCCGTGTTTCAGTCCGCTGTTTTCCTTCGGGCCGTATCCACTTCGTGTATCGGGTCCGCTGTTTTCCTTCGGGCCGTGTCCACTGTTTTCCTTCGAGCCGGGTGAGTCGTCTATCGAGTCCTCCTTGTTGTCGGGCCGGGTGCGTCGTGTATCGGGTCCTCTTTGTTGTCGGGCCGGGTGCGTCGTGTATCGGGTCCTCTTTGTGTTCGTGCCCCACGTTGGCAAGCCAAATATGTAACGGTACCCTCTTCTTCAAGCGTGGGCGTATCGTGTATCGGGTCCGCCGTCTTCGTGCCCCACGTTGGCAAGCCAAATATGTAACGGTACCAGGGGTTGTTCGGGTATTTGTTGGGCGCCAACCGAAAAGTCCGTTCTGTAAATTTTCTCTCTACCCCCTCCAAAGTCGTTACATGCCCGGTAAACTAACCGAGTATTCTCGATGGTCGCAGGGGTCCACACTTCGCGTTCACGCACAAAGAAGCACAACACATTCACCACATTAATTAAACTTAACAATTTTATTCAACACTGCAAATAATAATATGTCACTTCACTTGAGAATAACAATTTCGGCGAAGCTATGGCTTATAACGACGCACTGAAATAGACGAATAGTTTGCACTAACTGAACTGGGGAGCACTAAATAACTCGCGTAATCCTGCACGGGTGTACACGTGCATTAAAACAGAAAATTTGCAAGCCTTGCTTTGCAAATTAATTTCAGTAATTTTTCTCACAAATAATTTATAGAAATTTAAGGCTATCCATGGGTTGCCTATTCTAACTAAAGATAACTTGGTTTAACACGCCCTATTTCTAACAAACAAGTCGACATGACTTCGATTTGCCGATAATTTGAGACGCGGCTTCCAATACCTTGCCCGCGGCGGTCGACGAGGCCAGGTGCATTGTAGCAAAGGTCAAGAGAGCAAAACGGCGAGGGAACAGCAGGCAAGAGAGAGCGAACTCCCCCGAACACCCCGTTAAATAAGTTTAAGAGCGCCGCTGTATGACGTCACGCGTCCCCTTGACCATACAGATAGCAGGATTGCATATCTGCCCAAATAAGGGAGATCACCTCATTATTACCTCATATCGGGAGATAATGCTGATTAACCAATAAAATTACAATGCTTACAACAATTGCTAATATGGAATGATGACCTCATGGAAATTCCTAAGAATAGGAAATTCCCAAACTCAAATAAACTCAGCTGAATTAAAGCAAAAAGAAAATTAATTTCTTATTTTAAAAATTAAATCTAATCTAAGCTAAATGAAGCTTAAATCCTTAAATATCTTAAACTTAATCTAAACTCCTAAATCTATCATATTAAATTCTAACATTTTAAAACTTAAAGATTTATTCCTAAAATTCCTAAGATTCTGACTAAAACTAAATTAAAGCCTAAAATAAAATAGAATTACTAATAATGACTAAAAACTAACGCTAACGAAGTTTTTTCGCCATTAGCTTTACAAAACAATGTTTCGAAAAAAATTTTTTTTTTTTTTTTTAGTTGACATTTCTTTGACAAAGGCAAAAGGCAAAGGCAAAAATAATATAACTAAAATTCTAATATTTCGAGTATTATAATAATTGACGTATGAGTATTGTCACAATATATATATATATATATATAAGGTTTGATATCACTACTTTAAAGTTCTACTACTTTTATAGTTCAATAAACGTTGAAAACGTCGCCGGAACCATTTATTCGCTGACAGATAATATACAAGTCTTTCACTGTTTAATCTGACGGCTGTAAATGTATTTATGTTGACAATCTGTTCTACTTAATGAAGAACTGTTCTGTTTAGGTATATCTCTGTAAAATACCGTCTAATGTTCAAAAGTTCTTTACTTACTTGGTATCTTCAATGAGTGAAACTTTCTCGTATACATACTTTCTTTATGCACCAGATAAAATCAATTCCATTGATTTTATTGACTTCGGCGTTGAGTATGTTCCACTTATACAATAGATTTCACAGCATATTGGAAATCATTACACGGGTAATCCAGGGATGCTGGTACAAGCCAATCAGATTGGTCGTAAGGATTTTTTTGTTTCGTGCCTGTTTGCACTTGTTTCATCGCGGAGGGATACATAAATTGTTGTTGACATCACGTGGTTTTGTTGGCCATGGTTTTTTTTCAGTTCGTTCGGCAAGAGTGGCAAATTCAAATGGCTGTCACTGGTTGTCTGTGGATAAATCTGATTTTATTTATCTTGGATGGTTAAGACATGGATGTAAAATGCTCTTGATCGTCATGAACACCTTTCTTGGCCAGGGTGAACTGTTTTCAATGATGTTTGGTGATCATACGTTACAATCACGCCTCACATAAATACGGTTAACGAGGGTGATTAGGCCTAACATAACTGCGATACCCCAGGTTGGATAGGCCTAGCCTCACATTTCCATACTTCCCTGGGGTAATTGATGTGGCGTCAACAATTTCAAGGTAAGCCACAATATGTGTATTTCAGAGGAGGGCCCTTTTAGCAAGTCCGCAATTTTTAATATCTTCATTTTTAATATCTTCACCCCTTCTACGAAATCCGCCATGTTCAATATAGTCCTTACTCACTTGTGACATCTCAAGTTGAGAAAAAAAGTGCGATGAACCTATGTACCGTAAACTGATGTTTTACCCATTACGCTTGAAGAGCATCGGGACTTTATAGAGAATACGATGCGTATTAATCCTCCTTTAGCTCTCTTTGGGATATTCCAAACAATCCCTTTTATTTATTTATTATAACAAGTTAATATTATAAGCCTACTTGTTAAGAGCCATTTACTTACAGAAGCAGCCATCTTTTTTGCTTCTAACGGACTGAATAAACACAATTCACATGACAACGTGATGACAATCCTCGGTGCACATCTCGCGATTGTCTTTCATTAAAGCATTGTTAATGTTCCTTACTTAAATTAATTATTCAATGTTCAATCACAAATTATAAATATTCCAACACTTCTTCAACTGGTTTTCTTCGAAATTCTGTTATTAGTAGCTCAGAATCATAAGTTGTTGTTTTTAAAACTAGCTGATTTATTATTTTTCATTCAATTGTAGTTTAATCATTTATGCGAAATGCTTCGGTATTTTGCAGCTGTCAATTGACGCTAAAATACACGTCGTTAAGTATCAGCAGTGGCGTGATCAACGAATCGAATATAATTCAGGTCATGAAGTTTTCTCATAAATAACAGAAAAATAAAATACAAAAAGAAAAACATCTGGACAAACTGAAAGTAAGTAAAACGGAAAAAATATAGAAATGCACAAATTCATTTGCTTTCACGCCTTTGAACCACCATCTGCGACTGCTGTTTCGTCCTTATTAGGCCTCATCAGCCAGATTTAGCCTCGATGATCAAGCTCAGAACACGTGAAAGTCTATGAATCCTTCTCCCCTCTGTCGGAAGTGGGAGGCTACAAAAGCAAACGACAATAGAGAAATCGCTATAACTAGTACAGCACAATTATTAAAAGATGAGTAAAACACGAACTCGGTCCCGCTTCCATTTCTTCTGTGTGCTAAGTCGATAATGTGCATTCATTACGAGAAGGTGCTTGGCCACGCCTCTTCAAACGGAGAATACATTCAATAATAGAGTTGAGGATTCAAAACGAAAAACTTTGGAAAAAAAAATTAAGAAAAAATTTAAAATACGTATTGACATTTATAATGTCAATATGGAAAAAATAATCAAAATAATGAAAACGCAACTGATACAGTTGGATAAAAAATTTTCAAATCAATAAATTGAATGATAATTCTGGTCTAAGAATGAAAAACTATATAAAATAATAAATATTCAGTCAAATTACTTGGGAAAAACATAATTCTGAAACACTAAAAAGCATTAAGAATGTAAAAACTTTATTATTCGCTGACGTAATTCATGAGTATATTACTCTAAATTTTTAACTTTTAACTTTTGTTAGTGTCTTTTCTTTTTGTATTAGATAATTAACAAAGTTAGATAATTAATCTATAGTTAATAATTCTATATTAATCTATCAGCACAGACATACAAATAAATTAAATAATCTTGTCAAATTAAAAAACTTGATGCATTGGATCAATTAATACAGGACATTACAAGGTTGCAAGTCCATACAGTCCACGATCAATAAAATAGAAGAAAAATATTTAGTACAAAAGATACAAGAATTCACAAAAGCTTATAACATAATTAATAAAAATCAATATGCATACTAAAGAACAAAACGTAATAATAAATTCTTAGAAACCTTCAGCAGTAATATAAATAGTAAATTAAATAACAATAATTTTATACTTCTTATAACAATAGATTTAAGTAAAGCATGTGATTTATTAGACCATAATTTATTAAAAAATAAATCAAATAATATTTCAATTACAGGTGACTTTTTTCAAATAATAAAGGATTATCAAAGTAATAGAAAAATATATGTTAACATTAACAACAATATAAGTAAGAGGAAAAAATCAATTATGGTTTTCCCACAGGGTTCAAATCTAGAATCAATATTGTTTATAATCTATATTGATAAAATCTCTTCCTAATGATAAAAAATTGGTATATGTATATATATATGCAGATGATATAGTACTCTTCACTGTAAATACAGATCCACTCATTGAAAATAATATTATTCAAGAAAATTTTCATAGTCTTCAAAAATGGATGCATGAAAAAAAATTATCAATAAAGAAAAAACAAAATGCATGATCATCAAACCAAATAAAATAGTGACAAACTGCAATCCAAAAACCTAATTTCATCTATGTCTACGTAAAGAAACAAACAATTGTACCACATGCTCGAGAATCGATCTTGTAAATAATTTTAAATATTTGGGTACTACTATAAATAACTTATTTCCATGGAATACCCGAATAAATATTATACATAAAAAGTTAAATTCAACCATCTATATTTTTCACTACATAAAAAAATATATTACCACTGAAAACTAAACTTTTTATCTATTACGCCTTATTCGATTCTCTCAAATTATGGAGTAAACATATGGGCTAATGCAAATGAAATTAATCTTGAAAGTTTAAAAATATTCCAAACAAGAGTATTAAAATTAATTTTTAAAACAAAATTTGGAATAGTATTCAAAAAAGAAATTATTTCTTAAATAAATATGGAATATTGTTTCCAAAACAAAAATTCTTATATAACACAATACTCCAAAATTATTATTTTGAAGTATGAAAGATAAAAAATGACAATACACAAAATTAAAAGTTACGGAAAGAAAGAAAGAAATTCTATTACAATACAGAAATGTTTTTAAACAACATAAATATAAATATATTTAATGATAATCAAAATATTTCAATTGTCAAACGGAAGTTAAAAAAATGTATTATAGAAAACGTTTAAGATCTCTCCATTGTTATTTCAATCTCTTGAACTTTAATTTTTCTTTAAAAATTATTATTATCATTGTAAATTATATGTCGATATACTCATCCAAAATATATTATAAAAAAAAAACTCATGAATCAATAATAATTATTGGCTGTTATGAATGTTATTAATGATCATATTATAACTGTTGAAAATATTATAGTTGGATAAGGATGTAAATTATTCTTACTCATTTTTATTTTAAAAATTAACATAAAATTCTTCTTATTTAATTGCCAGAACTAGTTGATAGGGATTTCTCTATCCCTAACGAGACTGTATTGCATCATCATTTTAAGTACTTCTAATATTTCAATAAAATTATAAAATATTACTAAGGGGAGACCGGGGCAGAGTCGACCTAGGGATAGAGTGGACCGTTGCCTTTAGTTCCTCGTGTAGACGCTAGAATGCGCCAAAAGTCGGAAAGAAGGTTGGTGCCATTGTGGCGCTACTACCACGAAAGTGTCATTGAATTTGGCTTATTGGTGACAGTGAGGTGATCTATTCTTTTGTTTTTCTTCAGGTCAATAATTTTTTAGTGTTGTTTTTACTTTATTATTGCCGTTCAGCGTTGCATTGAATAACACAACCGTAATACGCATATTAAAGGCGGTAATCTAAAGATCATTTTAAGCTATAGTAAGAATTGAATACTTAAAGTAGTCGAAAGTTACAACTGAGGGAAACGCCAAAATGGCGATGGGGCAGAATGAACCGAACGACAGTGGTTCAGTCTTCCCCGCTGTTTTTATAATAAAATATTACATTAATATATTTATATTTACTTATATATTAGTCACTTAATATTATTTTTTTCTATATTATTTATTAGGCCTATTATATTATATTATATTATATTATACTAGCAGCAAAGCCTATCGGACGACAGGCATAAAAAAAATCTGAAAAATCATTTTATTATGAACTATCAAATATGAAGTAAATGTAATCTAAATACTGTGCTAACTTGCGAACGAAGCTTCTACGGCAAAAATGGTTTTGAGTTTCAAAATCAGCGTAAAAAACTGAGTAAGCCAAATTTCATTGAAATGGATGCAGTGGTAACAAAATTATTTGGTTTTGAACGTATGTTTTGTTAGAATGTCAGTTGTCGAGGTCAGTTCCCAAGAATAAAATTTCATGGAAACAACAATTTCATGTTTTCATCCAATTTGAATAATTTTGATTCAATGGTACCATTGAGAACCGTTGAAAACCATTCTTAGCAAGAGCCTTTACAAACCGCTTCATTAGGCCTAGCTTAATATGCAGTGGCGGAAAGATGATTTTCTCTCTTCCATCTAGAGGATCGTTAATGATATTGTTTTTCCCAACAGCCTTGTTTTCTCTCTTAGGCCACCCTTTTTTTATCCAGTGTTTTTTTTTTTTTGGTCCCTGATATCCCAGAGGTACAGGAAACAAGGATATTTAGTGTTGCCAGTGTGCTGTCCAAGGAGAAAGTTTACCATCTTTAAGTCCACACAAATTACCCATTGCTGTTCCTGATATTTTATCTTCTCCATGACCAAAGCTATGGCGTCGTATTGTTCTTTCATTTGCATTGAATGAGCAATTGGTATTGAACCACATTTGTTTGTTGGTATTTGAGCCATTGTGTAGAACAGGGGTGGCCAAACCGTGGCGCATGCGCCAAACGTGGCGCACTGGATGATAAAAAGTGGCGCATTGCATCCTTGCGCCTACTTATTTTTTTTTTTTAAATAATTGTCATAACTGAATTCATCTTAATATTTTCAACACCAAAATGATCTCAGTTCAATTCGTACAGCCTTCGGTAATGTTCAACTTTCCGGTGAATATTTTTTTTTTTTCTCTCGATGAATTCTCGGTGAACGTAAGAATATTTTTATCGGTGTTGCCATTGCGCGTTCCTGCTCAAACGATCGCAAAACTGCGCACTATCAACACATCACGTGTTTGAAGTCACGTGAGAATGGCGGCGAGCGTTCGATATCGTCAGCCATCGTGGCGTGGAGTTTGAAGCAGTGTTTTATTGAGTGAACTAGCGTGGTTTTTGTATTAAAAGCGATTGAAAGACAGATTTAAGATTTTTCTATCCTTAAATTGCTGTTATCCATTACAGTGCAAAAGAAAATGAGCAAAAGAAGCTTAGGAAGTGATTGTCAGCGCGAATTCAATGAACAGTGGGAAAATGAGTTGCTATTTACAGCAAGTTCGTCAGGAAAACCGTTTTGCATTGTTTGTGAAAGTACTCTTTCACATAATAGAAAACATGATCTTAAGAGACACTATACAACACAGCATCAGACTGATATAGAAGAAAAAATGAAGCTCGTTCTTGGGTCTGAATTACGAAAAGAATATGTAATTAAGAAAAAGATAGCAATCAGAAAAAGACAAAATATATTTGTAAGTAGTGAAGACTTGGCGATGACAGAAGCGTCATATGAAATTGCTTTAGCATTGGCGAAAAAAAAGAAACCTTTTTCTGATGGAGAAGAAATTGTTAAGCCTTGTCTCCAAATATTTGCACGCCATCTTGGTAATAAAGTTTTTGAAAAGAAAGCAGATGAAATTGCTATATCAAGACAGACAGTTACGAGACGTATCGAGGAACTCTCTAAGGATGTATCTCAGCAACTGGAAGACCTTGTCCATTCTTGTACTTTCTTTTCTCTAGCTTTGGATGAATCAACGGACATATGTGATGTTGCCCAGTTAAACATTTTTATAAGAGGAATTGATGATAATTTTAATGTCTTTGAAGAACTTGCCAGTCTGGAGTCATTGCATGGTAAAACAAGAGGATCAGACATATTTGAAAAAGTGAAATCATGCCTTGAAGATCTAAAATTAGATTATCAGTGTGTGTACTGACGGAGCGCCATCAAAGATAGGTAAAGTCAATGGCGCTACAACTTTGCTTGAAAATTTTTTAAAACGTCCTATACTTAAATATCACTGCATTATACACCAAGAAGCACTGTGTGGGAAAACTTTAAATATGCAGCACGTTATGTTGCCAGCTGTGAAGTTTGTGAATAAAATCAGAGCAAGAGCATTAAACAGACGAGAATTCAGAGAATAATGTGAATTATTAGATTTGGAATATGGTGAACTTATTCTTCATTGTGAAGTGCGCTGGCTTTTTAGAGGTCAGGTTCTGAGTAGATTTTGGAAATTGAAAAATGCCGTTTCTAATTTTTTGGAACAGGAAAATGAACTACCTCATGAAAGAATCCTATTATTTCACAATAACTGGCTATTTGATTTGGCATTTTTAGTTGATGTTACTAGCCATCTGAATGATCTAAATTTAATATTACAAGGCAAGAATAAATTATTTCCTAGCTTAGTAAATAGCATCAGTTCATTTAAAATGAAATTAAAACTGTTCATCTCCCAGTTAGAAAATAAGGATTTAAGTCAATTTCCACATTTGAAAGAGCAGAGTGAATGTGCTGCGGATAACAGCAGTTTGACTAAATACAAATGAAAAAAATCAAGATATTGCAAGAGTCATTTGAAAGTCGTTTTCATGATTTAACTAAAGAAGAAGAAGACTGCATGCTCGCATTTATAAACCCATTTTCACTGAGTGAACAAAACGTAATGCAGATGCCTAGTAACATACAAATGGAACTGATTGATTTAAAAACAAATTCATTCTTGAAAAGGAAATTTGATGAGCTTTTTCCAGATCAAAATGCTTCAGATATAATTAATTTCTGGCGCTCCTTACCCAGTAAACATTTCCCAGAGCTAAGAAAATATGCAAAAAGTTATATATGTCGCTTTGGAACGACATACAGATGTGAACAAGCATTTTCATCCATGAAATTGATTAAAAGCAAAACAAGGTCGCGAATAACTGACTCAAATTTGAAGAACTCTCTGCTGCTTTCAGTGACAAATTTAACACCAAACATTAAAAAATTAGCGAAATCCAAGCAGACCCAAAGTTTCAATAAAGGTAAGTAATGTTTTTGTGCTCATATTTAATAATTAAACCATTTAAAAATGTTGATTATGTCAATTGGCATACTTTTATTTAAAAGGTTAAAATCATATTCCAGGACCCCTTCAAGTGAGTTGAGAGAACAGACAACTCTGTGTTCCAAGCTGATCTCTCTCAGAGCTTCTCTCTCATCACATCCAACTACTGTGGTCCAGAGTTATCTTCACCAAACGAGATTCTCCGGCAGCTGTAGCACCACCAGTGGGGTCCACCACAGCGATCACCCTCTCGTCCAAGAGATTATTTGTAACTATTGTAGATTAATGCTCCAATAAACATGTGTCTTTTGAAATGACGTAAATTAATTAATTAAATTGCGTGATTGAGTTATTCCTTTTCCTCCCTTAAGCAAAGCAGATCCTACCCCTATCCCTATTTTACAACCCCAAACGTGAAAGTAAGAAGGTAAAGAACGTGCTTGAGTTGTACGGCGCATCTGAACTCGTCTGTGAAAAAATTGGCGCATGGTATGCTTAAGGTTGGCCACCACTGGTGTAGAAGGACGCATTTCAAACTCCGCTTAGAGCTATCAATAAATAAGCACCAATCATCTATCGGATTTTTCTGGAAGTTATTTGCGTGATTGGAATCAGATACTGACAGATAGCAGCAAAGATGTTAAAAATAAGGGCGTTTTAGGAGTTGCTCTAAGAAGCAATGGGATTGAAATGATTTACAGTTTTGTCACACCATACTTAAAAGAGGTTTTACTTTACTTTACGAATTTGGCTCATAAAAAAATAATATACAATAAGCTGATAGTTTGTTGTAAAACGAAGATATACGATTGCAGAAACAAAGAGGAATTATTTAAGTGTCCATTAATACCTTATATATATATATATATATATAATCAATAAATAATATATATATCAATAGTTGAAACAATTACTCGTAAGGTATGCTGCATCTCAAAAAGTATAGCTGATAGAGAAAAACTGATTTCATTTTTAGATTCAACACCTCAAATATAGTTAAAATCAGTTAAAAAAAACCTCGGCACCAAAAAAAATTTTTTTTTTGTTGGCCTGTGTTATAAATAACATATTCGAGATATTTGGCAATGTTTTCAATGGATTTCTGCTATTAGCTGAAATGTTAGAAACACAATCATTTCATTTCATCTGTCTGCTATTGCTTTATGGTTAAGATTTTGCACTCCCAATTCGTATATATCGTTCGAATCCGTACATATATATCTTTTTTTTGCTCTTAATCTTTTTTTCTCAATGATCGCGTGGGTTTCTTTCTTCTTTTTTATCTTATTTTCCTAAGGTTTTTTTTTACTTTTTTCTTAACTTTTTTTTTCCTTACGTTAATGTACTTTCATTTATTATTATTATTTTTTTTTTATTATCAGTCCCTCTTAAATTTATGCTTTAGCACAAAATTATGTTCACTTAATCTTATATTTTTTTTTAGAAATTATTTAAATATTAATAATGGAAAAACGTTTCAATATCTTAAACAGATACAGAAATAAGCTATCGAACGGTTATTTATTATGATAGTCATTTACCTGGATTTAGGTAATTTAAAAGTTTTAATTTAGATCTGTCACTTTAAGGCGTTGTATATAAAGCTCTGTATTTTGTAATATCGTTTCAAATTGCTCTATATTTTTCAGTTAGACATAAAAACACTGTGGTTCAGATCTAAACTAAAGAGAATTGTTAATATATTTTCTGACATGAAAGCAATTTTCAAACCAGTAAATCAAAAGATAAATTGCCGTGCATTTGAGGAAAAACAATACACTCATCTTGCAGTAATGATGGGAACAATTAGCGTGTGACCATTGTAGATGCCAAGAACAGTTTATTTTCGAGCACAATGGTGTCATACGCAAGTGGGTGATGCATGAGCATCACCAACCGTTGCTTCAAAATTAGAAAGAGAAGACACAATGGGGATGTTTAAGGTCTCTGGGTCGAGGCTGGAAAAGTCACGTGACGTAGGTGTGTCACTTCTAAAAACATGGCTAAGATTACCGAAAAACCTCTGTATATTAAAGATTTCTCAACTTTAAATATATTGAATTATCGGCATACAATTAAGGAGGCGTATGGAAATAATGTAGATACGTTATTTCTAGATAAAAGGCATAAATATATTTAAAGAGAAATTTGTTCTATTCCTTTCATCTAGAAATAACGTATCTACATTATTTCCATACGCCTCCTTAATTGTATGCCGATAATTCAATATATTTAAAGTTGAGAAATCTTTAATATACAGAGGTTTTTCGGTAATCTTAGCCATGTTTTTAGAAGTGACACACCTACGTCACGTGACTTTTCCAGCCTCGACCCAGAGACCTTAAACATCCCCATTAAAGATGGCGAAGAGAATGATGTTTGGGAATCTCTATTACAGACACAAGCTAAGTCTAAGTGAATGCTGATATTCAGTGAACCTGAATGGTGACATTTATGATTAATGATAAAGTGTGCGATTATATATTAATCATATTTATATATATTTTATTTCAGCAAGGAAGGAAATAACTTTAGCTCATAAATGCAACAGAGATTCGATTGCCGCCATGTTAGAAGGAAAACATATCACGATGTTCCAAAGCATATCCAATGTATAACGGATGTGATGAATGTTCGGATTTTTTGTAAAAGGATTTTAGTGAATATCATTTGAAGAATTTAAGTAAGTCCAAATTCTCTTATGATAAAACACAGGACATTCTAAATAACCCAAAGCTCAGACATTGTCATTAATACACAAGTAACTGTTACATAATGCCAGATTATCGATAACGAATAGAAAAAAGTCAACTATTTCGTTCAGTGAGCAGCATTTTGTGAACTTATAAGTTAATGGACAAACTGAATGATTACCGTGATGCTACAGTAATAATAAGTGACATTAGATTCATTAACGACCATAAACTGTGATTATGAGAAGTGAAATCATGTTATGCAATTTAAGTTTTGAATATACTGTAGACGGCCAATTGCAGTTTTATATATATATATATATATATATATATATATATATATATATATAGGGTCAGTATGCCTATTATGAGACCCCTGCCTAATATGAGACCCCAGCCTACAGCATGTACTAAGTACTGCCGCCTTGCGACTGGAGCGTGAAACAGTAGTCTAATGCATCATCCGTCAGCGGTGAGTCAGTCGAGTGTTTCCTAGCGCAAACAAAGTTTCAGTAATTTTTTCCCTGAATTTCTGCTCGTCGACTTTTTTGCACGTGTATTTTCATTGGCTGTTTTCACCTTTAAGATAAGACTCGTTTTGAAACTCTTAGTATCGGATAGATAGCTTTAAATGTGTAGTATAAACATGCCGGTTTGTTTTTAAGCTAACGTTAAGCCTAACCTAAAAAATTCGTTTGCGTGTATGACAACGCGGTCGTGCCTGATATGAGACCCCACAGGATGCCTAATATGAGATAGGGTCTCATATTAGGCATTCTTTTTTTTCATCATGCAAAGCTTGTTTACATTTTTAAAAAAAATTTTTAGATGCCTTCCGAAACAAAACGCAAAAAATGGGATCCTGTAATGATGGTACGAGTTGTCAAAGCCGTAAGAAGTCGTGATATGGGCTACAAAAAAAGCTGCAAAATATTTTGAAGTTCCAAAAGGAACTCTGGAGTGTTATGTTAAGAATTCAGAAAAAACAGCTGAATCACTAGTTAGTTTGGGAAGACGGCCTACTTTACCACAACACATTGAAGATTCGTTAGTAAAATACTGCATTGAGATGGATTCAAGGTTTTGTGGCTTAAGGAGGGATATTAAAAAAATGGCATTTCAGCTTGCTATGAAAAATGGTTTAAAACATCTGTTTTCATCAGAAAAACAATGTGCTGGTGAAAAGTGGTTAAAGGGATTTTTATAACGACACCCACAACTGTCTCTAAAAAAACTCAAGCATCATCGTTCGCAAGAATTAAGGGATTTAGCCCAAACAGTGTGAAATTTTGGATTCGAAAAGTAAACAAAACCTGAAGTAAACTTCATCTAATTCGTTTAAATGTCATTTTTCTTTTTTACCTATTAGCGATGAAGACAAATATTACATAATTATTGTTTAAAGTTTTGTTTTTGACGAACTTTTCAGTAATTACCATTCATTTTTTTAGTTATAGAAGAGGGTCTCATATTAGGACTACTTTTTTCAAACCTCCAAAATGCAACATTTGTGTTTAAAATTTCATACAAGACAAAATGTAAAGTTTTCTAAACATCTCACCAAATTTAAATGTAAAACAACTACATTTAATACAAAAAGCAAATTTTCGAAAAGATTGCGTCTTTTCTTTCTCAAGCCTAAAATAACAATAATTTGAAGAACAAATTATAAAATAATTTATAATTTACATATAAAATGTAAAGTTGTTTTAATTTTCTGCCATTGTTATTTGTAGTAAAATGTATGCCTTAAAAGAATATCACGTTGGTACTGTAATTCCTCACTTATTTTCCTAGTTATAGATGAAAATCAAAAAGGGTCTCATATTCGGCACACTTACTCTATATGTGTAATCTTTAAAACAACTTTATCTTATTTGAATTAAAATAAGATTGCATTAGATTATGTGTGCATTTTATAAATCTGTTGTTGATCCTATATTAGCACTGCTTGGGATAAATGAAAAAAAAAATTTACATCCCACCACAAACACAATAATAAAGAAACATTGGCCCACAAGAAAGAATAACTGTTTTTGACTTTTTTTTAGAAATGATTAGTAGACATTTATTGAAATTAAATCGTTAAAAACTTAGTTAACTATTAGCTTATTGAATGTTATTCATTTATTTCTCTTTAAATAATTTAGATTATTTTAAGACCTACATTATGAAGTGCTTAATTTTTAAATTCTTCTTTTAGTATATTTCACTGGAGAATCAATTGTAATATCCATCTTGGTTTAAGAAATTAAAGTGGATAATATTATTGATTTCAACTTTTTCCATTTATAAAGAGGTTTTATGAAAAGAAATTTAACGTGCCCAATGATTCAAAGAATCATTGATTCTTATAGCGTTGTGCCTCGTCTACTTGCTTATTCTTTAAAGAGGTTTTAGTTAATTTTTTATTTTGTTTTAAATTTATTGCTATATATCTACAACTGTGGGTTTTTTTTCCCAAAGCTTTCTGAATATTTTATTCCTAAATTTGCATTATTAACATTATTTTATAAACTGTAAATTCCAGGACAATAATAATAGTAATAATAAAAAGCTTTTTAAAACGTAAAACATTTTAATGTGCGCTAAAAACTTGTGAAAAATTGATAGGACGCCGACGCACCTTAAATAAAATGTTACAATAACATATTAAAAACGACTAGTTTCGGTTCAATGATAACAATTAGAACCTTTGTCAAGTAGATGTTAATTCAATACAACATGTCTTATAAAGCAAACAAATATCCTTTTTGGGGGGAAACTTATCGGATTGGTTAAAAAGAGAATTAATCTAACTGGTTGAAAAGGAGGTTTAGTGCATTGTGAGTGATGAGGGGGAAGGGGAATGTTACCTCTATTTCTTTTCTTTTTTTTCTACCTTTTTTGTTTATGTATTTTGGAGAAGCCATATTGATCTATATTTTGCACAGACAAACACTGATTGTAACAGTGTCGATCAGTAACAATAAAAAAGGACTCTTTACATTTGAGTAGTAATGTATTACTTTCATTACATATAATGGAAGCTTTATCAAAGTCTATACCATGTCCCTTTTCTTGCATATGTGTATAAGTGTTATAATTAGTGTTTCTAGTTATAATTGCGTATTTATGCTGCGCTATCCTCTGTGACAACCTCTGACCCGTTTCCCCAATATAATGACAAGAGGCTCCATTTTGACAGGGAATGGAGTAGACTACTCCTTTTTGCAATAAGGGATCGTTTTTCTTTTTTGGATTACTGCTAAAATTGAACAATTTATAAAGATTGTTATTATTGGGGAATGTGAGTGAAATGCCAACGGGGCGTAGCCAACGGGCCTGCAACATCTCTTTGTGGAACGGAATAGAAATGTATTTAAATTGATCTTTGTTTATACTATTATCATTATTGTAGTGGGCTCGCATTGTTTCAGCAATATGCTGATTAATAAAGGCTAAGGGGTAATCATTGGCCATAAAAATAGAACGAATATTGTTCAATTCTTTGTTTAAAATCGCCAATGAACTAGAAATCCTAAGGGCACGATTAACCGACATATTTATATTATTTATCTTAAAGGACATTGGGCTATGGGGTTTAAAGTTGATATTAAACAGGTTGATATGTTGGTTTTCGGTACACCGAAGTGCAAAAACTAGAATTTTTTTCGTTGTATTACAACATCAAGGAAAGCAATAGATTTGCTGATTTCATCTTCATTTTCAATCGTGAAACGAAAATCCTAACGGATAGAACCAATTACCAAAGCGATGTCTTCTTGGAAAATGGGATCCGAATAAAACAAAAGATCATCGACATATCTATTGTATAGAGGAATGCGTAACCCAGCATTATCATATATAATAAATGCCTCTATATATGTCATTGATATTTCGGCCAAAAAGGCTGAAGCAGCCAAACCCATAAATAAGCTATTAGACTGCTTATCAATTTTTCCATCAAAAATAAAAAATTGCATGTCGTACATAATTTTCCCTTATTTGTTTGCATAAATGAAAAATTATTGGCCGATTTATTTTGCAGATGATCTAAGGCTTTGTAAATAAGATCAAGCGAAATAGATGTAAACAAAGAGTCTACATCTAATGAAAAAAATTTTAAATGATCCTGAAAATTGAGTTCACGTAAATTACGTATGAGGTCAGTATTATTTTTAATGGCGAATCTAGAAATTGTCTTTATATTGGAAAGTATTTTGTGTATGTGAACGGAAAGTCCTTTAACAGCAGTCTTACAGCAATTAACAATAGGGCGAACTGGGAAAAGTCCATTTTCATTTTGGGTCTTATGTACTTTTGGAAGGAATGATATAACTGGAATATTCAAGGAGCTGTCCTTTAGTTTTTCAGCAAAGTCATCATTTAGGCAATCTTGGTCCACCACAGCACATATAAGCTTTCTATTGTAATTCAGTACCTTTTTTGGTATGACTTTTCATTCAATTCTATTTCATTCCTTTCTGTAATACAGGGTGTATCTGAAATGTGCTGCCAAACGTAAAGGTTGTATTCAATCATGCAAAACAACGAATAAACGTCTTACAAACATAGATCTCGAACTGCTTTATTTCCAAGATATGAACGATGCAACAAAGATGTTGGCCGTACAGTCGCTGAGTTTCACAGAAAGTTCTCGAAATGTCCTCCACCGGCCGGAATATACGCAACACAACGTCGTTCCATCGAATGCCGAACGCGGTCGAAGATGCCAGGTGCACGTCGAATTGTATTGCACGCATCCACTATGCGATCAAGCAGTGCATGGGCGTCAGGAACCGGTGTGATATACAGTAATGCTTTAAGATAACCCCATAGAAAAAGTCCAGAGGATTTAAATCAGGGGACAGAGCCAGCCATGCTGTTGGTCCCCCTCTTCCAATCCAATGGTTAGGATACCACTGGTTCAGAAGTCATCGGGCTGTACGTCGAAATGAGGTGGCGCACCATCATGCATGAATCACAACGACGAGTGTGGAAAGGAACATCCTCCAGGCAACTCAATTTTCAGGAAATCCCTGTAAGGATTGCCGGTTAGTCTAGCTTGCAGAAACATTAGACCAATAAGATGGTTATGACATTTATTCGTTGTTTTGCATCATTGAATACAATCTTTAAGTTTGGCAGCAGTTTTCAGATACATCCTGTATATCATTAGACTGAGTGATTATAATTAAAGTATATCTATTCAATTCTACCGAGAGTGATATGTAGGAATCCAGTTGTTAGGGTGATATTTCAGGCCAAAATTAAAAAAAAAAAAAAAATGTACCAAATGTAACCATTATGTAACTTACTGCGCTACCAGCAACACACATTTTATTTGTAAAAGACACTCATGTTGTACAGAGATTCTGTCCTTAGCAATGCAAGCGAAACTGCTAAATGTAATCACCGCATTTTCGAAAGTACAAAACCTGGAGACGATGAACATTGTTTTCAAGTACAGATCATAATTTATCCGCTGTGATACTTCTTACGTACAGTGTGATACTGTTTTTCAAGGCTGACAAACTTGCAATATGTCCTCGATAGACAACACTTTTTATGTTTCAGTATATAAGGATTAATCATAAGGTCGACTCTGGATTGAGGCTATTATAGCTTGGGTCAAAAATGTTGGACATCTCTTGAATATCTATGGACCATCACACATCATGTCACAAGACCATTGGAAATAGCTTTTGAAGAAAAATGACCAATCGATAAATGTTGTTGTGAATCCACATCAGACTTTTAACTTTAGGCGAGTGCAGTGGAATATGATGGAAAACAGAAGTCCCTAATGCAGTGACAGATGCTCAGTGTTCCACTGAGGTGAAAATGTATCTCATTGCTGCACAAGAACTATCTTGGTCACCACTCCTCCACTTCCATTTTGTGAAGAAAAGTAAATGCCAATGTCAGTCGCGTTTCCCAGTCTATGGCAAACAACTACTGATTTGAGCTGATCATATATATGGATAACATGCACTACCTTTCTCAGTACATTCCACACCGTAGAATACATCCAATATGCAGAAAATTGCTGGTGCACTACTGGAGTCTGAAACATTATTTATTTATTGTTCAAAAAGAGCTGCCTAAACATTTTCAACGTTTTGTGATGGTTTGTGTCCGCGACCGCGAAGAAATCCTTGACGTCCAGCTTTTTCGAACCGAATGATCGCTGTTCTAAAAGCTTGTTGAGTCAACGGACTTCGACTGAATTGCTTATGACGGAATAATTTCGGAAGTGAAATCACGGCATAGCTTTCATAGAACAGCTTCAAAAGGAAATGAGAGTTTCGGCAAAGGCATAGTAGCTGATACAAATGGCATCCAGCACTTGTAGCCACTTTTGCCACAGTGCATTTTATGTTCTTATGCGTTTTCGTTGTTTACAGCGGCAAAAGTATCATAGTTTGACTTTTTGATAATATATTTATTTTATTTCGGAAACGTCGGCCGCAAGTCTTGAAATATCACCCTACCAAATTCGATGCATTTGGATTCCTTCTAATCGCTGTAGATAGTGAATTAAGATGGCTGATCAATTACAGATAATTTGCCTATTTTTTATTTTTAATTCATTTCACTAGCAGTTATTTAATTAAGGAATTGAATACAAAATTATTAAATCCCATCGATAATTTCTTTATTTTTTACTGTTGCTTTTTATCTTTTGTCAGTGATCGTAATTTATAAAGCTCATTTTTTACAAAAAAACAAAGTAGTGATAGTGATAAGTAAACCAATCACAATGCTTCGCAACGGCTTGTATTGCGTAATTTATGTTGAATTATTGCTTTAATTTCTTTATTATTATAAATTTTGCTGCGAATGCAAACGGCGCAATTGTTGCCATTGTTGTGATGGTTGAGCTAATGAGAACTTAATGAGATTTTACAGACGCTTACAGACGGAAGGACAAACCGAGA
Organism: Thereuonema tuberculata; assembly: GCA_023159025.1. Taxonomy (NCBI): domain Eukaryota; kingdom Metazoa; phylum Arthropoda; class Chilopoda; order Scutigeromorpha; family Scutigeridae; genus Thereuonema; species Thereuonema tuberculata. The sequence goes on along the minus strand of JAFIDM010038649.1, from coordinate 25,768 downwards.
GTATAAGGCGTCTGATACTTGTATTAGAAGCCTAAAAACAAAACAGCATCAAAAATATGGAAATCAAATCCATGGGTAACTAACCGCTCCTCACAAAAGGCATTTGACCACAAAGGAAAAAATAACTCTTCGAGAAAACCTTTTTTCACAAATTACCTCATCGTTTATCTTATTATTATAGTTTCATAATTTAAATTTTAACATTTTCCACTGAAATTGAAATATAGTTTTATAAAAGTTATTTTATATGCCCAAGATGAAAAAAATTTCTCAACAACTAATAAACAAAAATTACGGCTAACAGATATCTCATAAATTTCTTATTCTTCTAAAATAGCGTTTTATCAACGAATGGGCAAGATATGATGAAAAGTTGGCGTAGAGGTGACCTGTAGACATCTTAAGTACGGGGACCGTGATGCCTCTTTTCTATCCGCCATATTTGATTCAAGTCAAAAGAATTCAATAGGAATAGAGTCACGTGATATATGTTTTCAGGTTAGAATTTTCAGGGAAAACCATTAGTTTTATAATTTCTCATACAGTAACAAAGTCTTACTTAAAATAATCTAGTAACTGACATGATGTTAGAACATGTCTATTCAATGCTAAAATCACGTTCAAACTGTTACAGATTGTGTTTCTGTCTTTGCAGGTATAGCAACATGCCATTGACAATTAGAAGAGAGAATCGAATACCTGGGGAAATTTCGATCAAACAGCCCCGAAAAACGGTTCTCAATCAGGATGCTTTGCAGTGAAACCTCTGGCAATTTTTTATGCAACTCCGGCCGCCAACTAGTAGGATTATCTCAAACTTCTCTTACCAGAAACAGAGTGGATGAATTGTGGCCATGGAACAATAAGACAAAGTTTACTTTAGTGAACTGAACACCAGTAACTGTCACAATAGGGACCTGCACAACACATTTTCCCACAGATTCCACTGCACTGCCTAAAATTAACATCATGTGAGGATTCGCAACCACATTTATCCAGTGATCATTCTTCGTCGAAGAAGCTACTCAGAATGAGATACCCAGAGGTGTTCAGCACTTTTGTCGTACGGTACCCAAACTGCAAAGCGTGCCCAACCTGTAAAAGAATTGTAGAAATCAATCTCTTTTTACAGAACATTGAGCACCTCCACATATTGGAAGCTGGATACAGCATTCTCTGCGATAACATTTCACCAAGAACAGAGTGCTTCCTACCACCTGGCCACCTTGTTCTCCGGATGTTACTCTTTATGATTTCTGATTGTGCTGACATTCAAAACCTGTGGTCTATAAATAATTTGTCGTAAATCTGTTGTAAATTTGATGTAACAGTATCACATGTCATGTGAAATACATCACAGCTGGCCAGTTAAGGTCGGCTTTTAAACACAGTATTCACTGCCTTCAGGTTTTACAGCTTCAGAATAGTAACCACAATAACTAGTTTAGCTTCCTTCGCTAAGCGCAGTATCTGTGTATAGGATGAGAAATAAAACGTTAAGCGCCACAAGTGGCGTAGTGGTGAATTTGATACAATTTTTTTTCGGAAATATAACCGCATCTCCTGAATCACCTTACCAAATTTCTCCTCATTTGACCTGCTACATGTCGCTCTAGATACTGTTGAATACCTGCAATTTATTAACAATTATCCGGTATATTTCATTCCTAAGACAGAAACGAATGAAATAGAATTGAAGGGAAAATCACAAGTCAAAAAGATTCTTAAAACCTTATGATTCTCGTCTATCAACAACGCAATTTAGAGCAAATGAAAAAGAATAAGAACACTTTACACTTGGTTCTTATATCTGCTGGAATAACATGCTAACTAACACTTAGTTTCATCAATATGAATATTCGTCTTTCTATTTTAATTTATTTTTTTCTGGAAGAAAATTTATAAGACCTCAATAACATTCAAGTCATTTATGACGTAACAGCTATGTTTCTATAAAAATATGTTTTTAGGAAATCGAGTTTAAAAGGAAAAAATAATTAACCTTTCTTTGCCAGCTGCGAAATACCAATGCATATGATAATAAAGACTGAAATTGAATTGCATGAAAAATCATAAAAATCAAAAATAAAATATGAATGCTCCTATTTTTATTTTTATTTCTTTTCTTGTATAGGGAATATTCTAGATCTCAATAATATTCAATTCGTTGATCAAATCACAGCAGTTACTTAAAAAAAAGGTTTTCGTGGAATCGAGTTTCAAAATACTGAAGCGTTTGATAAAGACTGAAATAGAATTAACTGAAATTTTATCAAAGAATTAGCATCAAAACAAGACATGTTTTAAATCAAAAATAATTAAAGAATAATCTAGAGAACAAAAAGAGAACTTTACTCAAATAACTGACTTTATCCAAGAATTCAAAATAAAGTACTTGAGAGCAGAAAAATCGCAGAGTTGAATATTTTTACGGTTTTTTGTATTTTCTCGAGAATCACAATTTTTATTGAATCAAAATAATGTCAATTTTAAAGATCGTTTCATCACCTATCCACGATACCACTTAAGTGTGAATTGTTCCTTCAAAACCAAGACAATAACAACATAGAACACAACACCCCGTAAACGCTCGTTTCAGGTAGTGCTAGTTGCTAGACTTGCCGCAGGAATAACAGGTTTAATTGTAGATAATACAATTGTAGATTTGCGGTTACGTACGGCGACGAGGATCTGGCCGCCAGTGTGCTTCTTCTTAGCGAGATGATCGCTTTGCTCTAACGAGTTCATTGCGAAATCGTCACTTGATTGCAGTTGAACTTCAAGAAGCTCACCACATCACTGGTGGATAATAAAAAGAAGGCTCTCAGAAGCAGGTCCGACTCCACCCAGACTAGCAAACAGCCCTAAACTGATTCCAGCCCACCGACAAGCCCGTCTACAGTTTGCTCGAGAGCATTTAAACCAGACATTAAACCAATGGAGGGATGTCCTGTTCTCAGACGAATGCAGGATGAGTCTACATGACAATGATGGACGTGGAAGAGTCTATAGAAGACCTTCAGAACAATTCGCTCAGTGCTGTATCAGCGAACGAGTCTCAGGTGGGGGTTCTTCCATGTTCTGGGGAGGAATTGCCTTAGACGAGACAAATAAGATTGTTTTTATCGCTCGGCCGAATAGCGGCTCTCGAACAAGAGGACTGACTTCCCACGTTACATAGAGGAAGTACTGGAGGAGCATGTCATGCAATTTGCGGGGTTTATTGGCGAAAACTTCCTGTTTATGCAAGATAAGGCCAGACCTCATACCGCAGCTATTGTAAGCCAATACTTACAAGACGTGAATATGGATTGGCCAGATCGTAGCCCCGATCAAAATCCGATTGAGCATTTGTAGGACGAGCTAAAGCGAAGAGTTCGGGCAACAAGTGTGACTCCTACGAGTCTGCAAGAGCTGCAACTCGCAATTCCTGAGGAGTGGGAAACCACACCGCAATATCTTATCATCTTATTGATAAAATCGATGAAAAATCGAATGAGGACCGTAATTAAGGCTAGAGGAGGGAATACCCATTATTAATAAAGATTGTTTTATAAATGTTTATGCTGAATTTTGTTTTAATCACCATTTCCCAGGCTGTAAGAAAACGAAGTTTTCTGGTCGGCTAGGAGATTTCTTAAAAAACCACTCTGCTGACATGCAATACACATTTAAGTGGTATCTTTGGATATGTAAGGAAAGGATCTTTAAATTGACATTATTTTGTTTCAAACAAAAATTGCGAATCGGGAGGAAAATATTGGGTCAGTGCAAATGTTCTGTCCGTTTTTTGGATATGAAAATTTGCAATGGAATTGCCCTCACGCATGACGCAAATCGTTTGCCAATGAAACGTGTGGATGTCTCATATACAAATGCATCGTATCTCACAAAGTTAATCATCTCCAAAAAATATCAGAGGGTGTAACATGGAACACGAGAAGGAGCATATAAGACATTGTTTGTTATATGAGTTCGATAAAATGTCGCAATGTTTATCAAGTTTATGGGGAGGATGCAATAGACGAAAGCACATGTCGTCGAAGATTTCGTAAATTTAGGAAAAGAGACAGAAGCTGCCAAGATCAGGCTAGGAGTTTTCGGCCATCACACATTGTAGAGGACGATATTAACCAAGCCAAAAGGAATAGCCCGAACCGTGCAAGAATTAGCGGAGACCTTCATCGTACACCAGACAATGGACGAGAGACGGCTGGCAAGTTGGGTTTTACGAGAAAGTTGGATCGTTGGGTTTCACATAACCTGACAGCTAAGCAACGGGATGACCGAATCGCCAACTGTGTTTCCTTGCTTTCGCGGTAAAAACATGATCCATTTTTGACACGAATTGTGACAGGAGATGGGAAGTGGGTTATGTGCCGTAACGTAAAGTGTCGTAGGACTGTGTGTCGCCCTTCTGATCCGCCTGCGTCGACTTCGAAAGCTTCCCAAGAAGGTGTTATTGAGTGTGTGGTGGGATGTGCAGGGAATAATTCACTGGGAAGTATTGCCACTCAACCAAACCATCAATGCTTCTACTGTCTACAGTTAGACAGGCTGCATTAAAATTTGGTAGCAAAGCGGCCAGGTCTCATCAATCGTCGCGGTTTCATCCTTCATCACGATAACGCCAGGCCACATGCTGCTGTTATCACTCGCCAAAAGTTAGTAGGGTTTGGTTGGGAGGTTTTACCCACCCTCCGTATTCTCCTGACTTGGCACCAACTGACTACCACCTATTTCGTGCGTTGAACAATTCCTTCAGTCAGAAAATCTTTGATGATCTTGATGCTGTGAAAACATTCAATCCAAGACTTTTTTGACTCGAAACCCCGGAATTTTACCGCCGTGGTATTCATGTCCTACCAGAAAGATGGCAAGTGGTCCTAGATAGCAATGAGGATTATGCACAATAATAGGTACTGTTCATTTTGCGATTATTTGCTCTTCTTTATAGGTAATAAAAACGGATAGAACTTTCACAGTCACCCAATACATAAAAAAGTAAAAAAATGCAACTGTGCGATTTTTCTGATCTAAAGTGTATTATATCATATTCATTTGGTGCAGAACAATAAAATATAATTTTAATTTGTGGATAGTTATCCAAGTCTATTTCACCCCCCCCCCCAAAAAAAAAAATGATGAAATATTTTTGCAGAATAATGCATTATTTTTAATGCATATGGGACTCTTTGATTCTTGATCCCAAATCGAATAACCTGAACATTTTAATACATCACAATCAAATTGAAACATTATCATAGTAATAATGGAGGCTTTATTCCATAAATTAAATTCACTAATTAAACACCTGCATTGATTAAAAACACTTCCTTATCAGTAGAGCATGATATTTTTTCATTTTCTTGAAAAAAACACTTCACATCTTTCGTGGAATTATGATTGTTTAATAGACGAGCTTTTTATTCATTCTTTTGTTTTTTTATTTATGCTTTTTTACTTTGTTTAAAAGTATCTTTGGTTGTTTGTTTTTAGATAGAGAATTAGAAAATTAGATGGTTCAAGTTACAGATTAAATTTTATAAAGAACATCTATAATTAATATGAAAAAGTATATAGTTTTTTACTATATATTTAGGGTGAGCCAAAAGTAACCAAAAATTTGAAAAGGCAATAATTTGTGGAATATTGATAGTAAAAAGTTGCAGTCTCCTCAGAAATGCTCGAAACTAAATTGCAGTCAGACGAAGATCTTGTAAGAAGAATAGTTTCAACAGCTGCACACATCAGAAAACCTCCAGGTATCTTTCAAAGTGTTCGTCAAAACATCATCAGGGCCGCGCGGTTGGCGTTGTTGCTAAGACATCGGCCTCTCACCTCTGAGTCCCGAGTTCGGTTCTCATGTGGGTTTCGTGATGGTGGATGATCCGCGCTGGGCAGGTTTTCTCGGGGTTCTCCCGTTTCCCCTGCACTTCTCCCACCATACTTTCTCAGTCTTTCTCTCCATCTGTCCCTATTTCCGTGGGATAGTACAATAGATCTCTGGTCGCAGTGCTTGACTTCTGCCACCCACCTTCATTACATACATACATACATACATACAAACATCATCAGGAGGTGCACGTTGTGGAACTAAATGGTCAGCAGCCACTTTCCTACAAGATCTTCGTCTGACTGCAATGGCATTTTGTAAATTAGACTCTTTATGAAATCCCAGTCCATTGGAGTAAGATTTGGTGATGAGGAGGCCATGCTACCGGGCCGCCACGTCCAATCCGGTTTTCACATAGGGGTTATTCACATTATGGCGGATAGCAACATGTGGTCGAAGCTCCATCAGACTGGTGTCATATTTGGCGAATTTATGAAATGTCTAAGTGCAATAAGAATAGGCCATTCCGCAAATCACTTTGCATCATCACTTTGGATCCACTCAAAATCTGGGAACATTACCTCATTCATACTCCGCATACTCCGCAAGGAAAACAATATTAACCTTTAAAAAAAACTCATTTACATTGAGATTATATAGTCCAATTGCCGTTAATAGTACAAGCAACTATAACAGCTGTTTCACGACTAAAATTAATGTTCAATATCGAAGTAAAAGCTGTTTAAATTAAACAGCCGTGTTTTGTGACCATTTTAGATTTGCAATGATGTTCCACCACTGTTGAGCCATTTTGGCTGAACATAAAGTGGTCAGAAACACTTTCTAAAGCAGATTACACAATAATTCGATCGACAGCTTCAGAGAAGAAACCTCAAGATGAACACCAAGCAAGTGATGATTTTCATCTTCTTTTTCATTATCGTAGCTTTACTTCAACAAGTCATTGGTTAGCTTTGAATTTAAAATTATAGAATTGTTGGATATGAATGTAAATCTAACGTAATTGCGATCCTAAATTTTTAGTTTAAAATTTAGAGAAAGTCCAGGAAAATTACATACTCTTATGGAATAAGGTACGCTGCCCAAATAACGCCACCTTAACATTTAAATTATTGTAAGTCTGGAAATAAGGTGTATCGAAACACGAAATTTTAAATCTTCTATTTGAAGCATATCATAAAGAAACATATAATAATTTTTACTGGAGAAGTATGAGAACTCACATAAGAAAAAGGTTTGGGCCATCATGAGTCAATATGGGATGTAATGGGCAGCTACTTTTCTAAATGCTATACCGTCGTTGAAAGATAGAAATTAGCTAAAAGAAAGGATTTGAAATTAAAAACAAATATATACGTAATGAAACAAAACCATACTAGAATGTGCCGATAAAGAATATAATAAATAGATTCTAAACAATAATACTGTGGTTCAAGAAATTGGAGAATCCTGTCTCACATATTTCAAAGTTAAATTTTTTTTGGCCTATAAATGAGTTAAGGAATTAATTTTTTGTGTGCCGACTGTATTAATAAATAACCCACAACTTCCAATTAAAATTTTTAAAAAGTTTTACATGTTAAAAACTATGCTTACAGAGACTGACATTTGCGAAGTCTTTCTTCAGCCTGATAAAACAAGATGTCTTCAGTTAAATACATAAGTGGTCTTTCATCAACCAATCTTAATACAACTTCTAATTATGAAAATACATAAAGTAAGAAGGCAATCTCTTGTTTCTCCAGCTAATGTGAGTTGGCTGTGATGTCATCAGAATCTGCCGTGAAGCTTCGTCAATTTCTTTTTGCTCAGTATTCCCTAGTATAGCTTATGTGGCACGGAAGCCGAGCACCGCGACTGTTGGTCTATTGTGTCATCCTACGGAAATAAGGACAGAGGAGAGAAAGACTGAGAAAGAATGGTGGGAGAAGTGAAGGGGAAACGGGAGAACCCCAAGATAACCTGTCCAGCGCGGATCATCCACCATTAGAAAACCCACCTAAGAACCGAACCTCGCCCTAGTATGGCTTCGGGAATTGAATTTTATTTGTAAGTTTGAAAGGAATACTGATATCAGGGTCTTTAAATATTTTATCAAACTGATTTTGAAGAATTGGATGATACAGATATACAGCATACAGTGTATTACTATTGTTGTTTTTAAGTTTTGGGTTAAAAATTTTATTGTGGATAAGATGGATATTATTAGTAATATAATCTTTTGGGTACCCGCATTGAAGAAATCGTAAAAATTGTGATGTGAGTTCTTGAATCTGATTTTGGAATATTGCTTCTGAATCTATATACCTTTGTGAATATTTGAGTTTGTTTTCTAATGATTAGCTGTGGACGAATAGTAAGGAAGAACCAGTTTAGTGACTGTGGGGTTTTTATACGGTTCTATTGAAATTTTATTAATAAGTTTGAAATTTACATCCAAATAATTAATTTCGTTGTTCACTTGACGCTCTAATATGAACGAAATGTCTGAGCATAATGAATTAAATTCTTGAAATATAGCATTTTCATATCCTTTATGTGTGGCAATGAATAAATCGTCTACATAATGTTGGTAAAAATCAACTGGAATTTTTGTAGTTAGAAAAAAATTAATTCTCTATGTACTGCATGAAAAATTCTTCCATTATAGCAGAAGACGTCAATCCCATGAAAACACCTCTTTCTTGTTTAAAGATCTTATAATTCACCGTAAAATACTGGTTATCTTGTTTTATCATTGTTAATCATTAATTTATCTTGTCCATTATTTAGAGCCAAAAACAGTAATTGTTTGGAAAT
>JAFIDM010038648.1:317063-347288 GCA_023159025.1 Thereuonema tuberculata | reverse complement strand
TACTATACTTTAATGGAGCCATAAATGAAACTTTTAGTTTGGAGAAACGTGAACAGTCATAAAACATTCAGTAACAGTACTAGGAGATATAATAGCTATAAATTGTACGAATACCATAATGCAAATGCTTAAACATTACGTTATGTTAGTGAAGTAATAAAATAAGCCATAAATCATAAACATAAAACAGTAGGCATATTTATGCTCTTAGGGTCAGTAGGCGTATTTATGGAACGCATAAAATATCCTTGTAGCACAGTGCCGGATTTAGGGGGGATCATGGGGGGGGGGGGCAACTATCCCGGGCGGCAAGTCCGGGGGGCGGCAAAATGGGATTGAAAATTGATTTTTTTTATAATTTCTAAGTTCCATAAAAATATAAAAAAAAACATAAAATTTAGAAATTATCAGATCACTTTTTTATAATGGTGGGGTTTTATTAAACTATGAATTCACAGAAAGTTAACTCAAATCCTTGCTTTTACGTAAAAGTAAAACAAGTGTTTTTAGAAACAGAAGAGCGCTAATTGCGTTGATATGATTTGCGGAGAATGTTTCATTGACGATAAACCAGCAAGTAGCAAGGGCATGAGTGTAATTGGTCGATTGTTAATCGATTTATTTTTTTTTATTGTAAGTTTGTAAATAATAATAATGAGTGTGGAACTCAATTCTAAAGTTTACTGGTGTTTTTTTTTGTTTTCTTTGTGTGTTTGTGTGTGTTTGTTTTATTTGATGTAAAGAGTGGAATTGATTTTTAGTAAATTTTTTATTTTTTCCTTGGGATAATATTTTTTTTTTTATTTTTGGAATTGTCTAATAACTTCACATCAACGCTTTTTCATCTTAAATAAACTTTATATCCTTGATATTTCATACACTTTAATCAAGAGCACTTCTTCAGATGGTTAGGCTGTAAATCTTTTCCGTAAGACAGAGAATACATTACAAATGATAGAATGTAATACATGATTATTATTACATTCATTATTACTAAATTACTCGTTCATTACAACAATCTACTAATTTACTAGTTCATTACAAAAGAATAGAAGTGATATGTTTAAGTCATTATTATATGAATACAATGTATGGAAGATGAGTTGTGTGTAATTGTAATTTATCGGAATTTTTTGACATCGTTATTACTTTTTTTAAATTTGTGCAAAATATAGTTACTAACCTTTAGAAACTTTTCTTTATTTATACACGGGAAAAATTAGGCAGATTCAATCATGAATCTTCTATAATAATCAATACGTTCCCGTGTATAAAGAAAGAAAAGTTTCTAAAGGTTTCTAAACAATGCCAATAAATTCCTATAAATTACAATTACACCCAACTCATCTCCCATCCATTGTATTGATGTAATCATTAAACATATCACTTCAATTCTATTTTAATGAACTCGTAAATTAGTAGATTGTTGTAATGAACGAGTAATTTAGTAATACTGAAATATTATTAATACCATATTCTTCTACAAAATCACTACTTTTCATATTTTGCAAAGCATAACAGCAACTCCATATAATTCCTTCATAGTATTTAAAAAATTGTTTATTTAAATACTAAAAATAGCAAATTTTCGGGAACGTGATACGCAATTCCCTTCCTCAAGCCAAAATAAGAATAAATGAAACAAACATTAATACAAAAAGGAAAGAACATCAACAATTTAAAATTTTTACATCAAAGTGAATGACACAAAATTGTTGTAACAATGACTATTGCATGGGTAAATTTATAAATAATGACAAGAATCAACATTTTATGAGAACAAAGAGTTGATTAAAGATTAATGACAAGAATTAACATTTTATAAGAAATAAGAGTTGATTAAAGATTAATAATTTAAAGTATTTGTACCAGTGATAGTAACACCATATTTATTGTCTGCTTTAAGAAAGTCTCTAATTAGACCAATGGTGATGGGGTTAACTTTGATGCCTTCATACCTATTAAAGTTACAGTCTCTGGTATTCTTTATGATGCAACTTTCTGTTATTTTCCTTAGTTTCCAATTAGATTCTTTATACAAAATCTTAACTTCTTCTTCTATGATATGACCTTTTTCTAAACAATGATGGGCTATGTCAGAAGCGTCCTTGTCCTTGTTCCTTAAGCCTCTTCCATGTTCGGATACTCGTTCCGCCAACGTTCTTTTTGATTCGCCAATATAGAATTTTCCACAAACTTTACAATCAATACGGTAAATAATTCGCATTTCACTTTGCTTATTTTTACTATTAACCTTCTTACATATTAGATTTTTGATTTTGTTTTTTTTATAAGTGAAACCAATATTTATGTTAAAATCTTTACATATTTTCTTTAATATCATACTATTTTCATTAAGATATGGTATGAAAATTTTATTCTGGATTTTGTTAATTTCTTTAATTTTAATTTTTTTGTACTCACATATTTGATTATCAATAAAGTTGATGGGGTAATCGTTTTGAATTAGTAGACTTTTCAAATCTTTGATTTTTTCTTTATAAACAACCTCATCATTAGTATTTTTACCTAATCTTCTAATGTAGTTTTCCATAATGTTCCTTTTGATGTTTAACCTATGTCCTGATTTGAAGTTTAAAATGTGGTCACTCTGTCAAACCTTTTTGAAATGTTCCATACAAATTTTGTTGTCAACATTGGTTAATTTGCTATCTAAAAAATTTAACACTTTATTGTCTTCCACTTCTTTTTTGACTTTTAAATCTTTATTCTTTTTGTTCAAATTCTTAAAGAAAATTTCAAATTGCCTTAATGTTCCAAACCAGATAATCAGTATGTCATCGACATATCTGAAGTACTCATATCTGAAGTACTTTGTGTAATTTATATTTGAACCATTTTGAGACAAATTTATTAAAAGACCAAATGTATTAACAAAAATATGAGTACTTCAGATATGTCGATGACATACTGATTATCTGGTTTGGAACATTAAGGCAATTTGAAATTTTCTTTAATAATTTGAACAAAAAGAATAAAGATTTAAAATTCAAAAAAGAAGTGGAAGACAATAAAGTGTTAAATTTTTTAGATATCAAATTAACCAATGCTGATAACAAAATTCGTATGGAACATTTCAAAAAGGTTCGCGGAGTGACCACATTTTAAACTTCAAATCAGGACACAGGTTAAACATCAAAAGGAACGTTATAGAAAACTACATTAGAAGATTAGGTAAAAATACTAATGATGAGGTTGTTTGTAAAAACAAATCAAAGATTTGAAAAGTCTACTCCTTCAAAACGATTACCCCATCAACTTTATTGATAATCAAATATGTGAGTACAACAAATTTAAAAATTAAAGAAATGAACAAAATCAAGAATAAAATTTTCATACCTTATCTTAATGAAAATAGCATGACGTTAAAGAAAATATGTAAAGATTTTAACATAAATATTGGTTTCACTTATAAAAACAAAATCAAAGATCTAATATGTAAGAAGGTTAATAGCAAAAATAAGCAAAGTGAAATGGGAATTGTTTACCGTATTGATTGTAAAGTGTGGAAAATTCTATATTGGCGAATCAAAAAGAGCGTTGGCGGAACGAGTATCCGAACATGGAAGGGCCTTAAGGAACAAAGACAAGGACGCTTCAGACATAGCCCATCATTGTTTAGAAAAAGGTCATATCATAGAAGAAGAAGTTAAGATTTTGTAAAAAGAATCTAATTGGAAACTAAGGATAATAGTAGAAAGTAGCATTTTAAAGAATACCAGAGGCTGTAACTTTAATAGGTATGAAGGCATCAAAGTTAACTCCACCACCATTGGTCTAATTAGAGACTTTATTAAAGCAGACAATAAATATGATGTTACTATCATTGGTACAAATTCTTTAAATTATTAATCTTTAATCAACTCTTTGTTCTCATAAAATATTGATTCTAGTCATTATCTATAAATTTACCCATGCAATAGTCATTGTTACAACAACTTTGTGTCATTCACTTTGAAGTAAAAATTTTAAGTTGTTGATGTTCTTTCCTTTTTGTATTATTGTTTGTTTCATTTATTCTTATTTTGGCTTGAGGAAGGGAATTGCATATCACGTTCCCGAAAACTTGCTATTTTTAGCATTTAAATAAACAATTTTTTAAATACGATGAAGGAGTTATATGGAGTTACGATAATGATATATTACCTATCGTCTATTACATTCTATCATTTGTAATGAATTCTCTGTATTAGGGAATAGGTTTATAGCCTAACCATTTGATGAAGTGCTCTTGATTAAAGAGTACGAAATATCAAGGATATAAAGTTTATTTAAGATAAAAAAACTGTTGATATGAAGTTTTTAGAAGATTTACGTTAATTTCATTTTCAATGTTAGGAATTTGTTAACCAGACAGTGAAAATTTTCATTCTTTTGTGGAATGTGAATTAGCCTTAATCCCAAATAATTGGGCTAGCAGACAAAGGGTATTCTGTTCAAGGATTAAGACGTTGGGGGTATACGAAAGGTATATAACTGAGAGGTAAGAGGTAATCGGGAGATTCCAGAGATTTCCGTAGGCCACAGCAGTTAGTGGAGAAGAAAGAAAAGAATGCGTCCTTCTGTGAAGTGAGCCGTGAAGAGAAATAAAATTCCGTCTTTGTTGCCGAGGATCGGGGAAGAAGGCTAAAGCCAGGGGTAAAATATTTTTTTTTCTAAATTGTAAAGACTTGAAAAGCTTGAATGAAGAGGAGTTAAAAACTTGTGCTGCAAACCTCGCTAGTAAATATCTTGAAGATATAAGTGAAGATGAGTTCCCTAGTGAAATCCTAGTTCTTCGTAACCAGTTACAAAATTCAACAGTTAATTTTGAAGAAATGAATGAACTGGATCTTCTAAACCTAATTCAAGAAAGAGATTTGACAGATGCTTTCCCAAATGTGTGCATAGCCTTGAGAATTTACTTAACGCTCCCAACTACATCAGCAAGCTGTGAAAGGAAGGCCAAAATCTTATTTTAACAACCGAAAAAAAAAACTAATTCTTATTTTAGCAACCAAAAAAAGCCTCGCGGGCCACACAAAAACGCCTCGTGGGCCGCGGGTTTTCGACCCCTGGCATAAACTATCCTAGTAGCAGTCCAAACTATTAATTAAAATCGGTTTTCTTTGATTAATTGTACAGCATGAAAACTGCAACTGCTCTACAGTGAACTAATGGCTATAAAGCAAATTGCCAAAACTATTTTTTTTGGTTTTCATTTCTTAATTTTCAGCGAATACTCATTTTAAACTATCTGTATAATTTCTGATTGAAAAGCAAAATGCTCAAGAAATATCCCATACATTCAATACTAGATAATACTTTTATTGTTTAAATCTTATCTGTCTTCCTTCAAACTTAAAGTCGTAAGCTTCCATCCATTCCTCTCCATTATCCAATAGTGCAGCAATTTATTTGTTCAGGAACTTCGAGTTAAATTAATAAAGCAATTCATATAAAGCAATACCTTCATTTATTTTCACATGAATTCTTTGTCTGACATTAATAAACTTAAAAAGAGGCGCAATCAAAACTTCTTTGCCTGATGCCAATTAAAATTGATTCGGCGGTCTTTGTATTATCACTTACTTCACGTCTCTGGTACAAGGATTCCGCTACAGTATCGTCTGCGTGATGCTATTCTTGGATTTCCTTTTGCTATAATTTTACTTTCTTGTATCTTAAAGGAGAAATATTGTTTGGGTCCTGCTGAGGACTTGGGAAACATCTTCACAGCTTTTTGGGCTCTCTTCAGCCTGGACTATGCAGCAAACAAAGACTCAAAAGGCATATGAGAGGAATATATTAGTTAACACGAAATGACCCCTCCAAAACGAAGAGTAAGGAAATATAACATCAAAATTTTAAATGAAAGGATCTAACCAGTCACCGCAAAATCCATTTAATCACAAAGATATAAAATAATAAAAAATTAAAAAAAACCTCTAAAAAAAGGAATCAATTTATGATACAAGGTCGCCCTTTCAGTGTAGCTGAGGCCTTCAAATAGCGGAACCAGCTTATTAGGTTGTCTTCAGCAAGAGCATTAGTTCTATGAATATATTGCTCTTCCCCTCATAATCCTTTTGATTCTTTATTGTTTTGAATATTTTTCTGGTGATCGGTTAGCTGCCAAGGCGTTTGATTTCCATACTTGCATGTAACTTTCATTTCCTTAATCTCAGTTTTCCAAGAGTCTCTTTAGTTTTTAGGGCTAAATCTTATATTATAAACAACTTGTTAGCTTGCCTTTTATGTCTACAAATTCTGCTAAAAACCATAGTACGACATAAGTTGGTAGGTAGATAATTTTATCCCATGAGGTTCCACTATGTCCTAAGACAACGCTGATTGTACGTTTTCATAAACCGGAGACTGAGATGAGATCAGATGGTCAGCCAAATGTATCCCTGGGAAAGAAATCCAATTCCCAATCCACAAAGGAGTGGGGGATCCCTAGGATCCATCTGGAAGAAATTTTAGCATGAAAAATATTCCCAACAATCACCGAGATCGGAGATTGAGCCTCTTCCCCTGACGTTCAACTCGCAGTCAAGCAATATCCTAAATACGTGATACAATTTAGTAGTTGATTTCAGCACTAGTTTCAAAAGTTTCTTCATTTAAGTAAACATCATATCAAAAAATGTTTTGAAGTTTCTATTAAAATGTATTTGGAAAATCTCTTTCCAACAAGGTTCCAATCAGGAATTATTTTCTGCTTTTCCGCTGCTTTCCGGTTCATCTGACTTCTTCAACCCACACTTTGTGGTGATTGATGTGATAATTCGCCAATTTAGAAATGAGTATTTTCTGGGAACTATGAAAGTGGGAGCTATTGAAACAAAAGAAAAAAAGACTCAGATGGTTTGGACATTGAGTAAGAAGAAAAGAAGATTATGTGGGACACAGAGTAATTAAGATGGAGATAAATGGAAAGAAAAAAGAGAGGACGGCCTAAGAAGGGATGGCTGGACTTGGTTGAGGAAGACCTCAAAGCCAAAGAGATCCGGAGAGTGTGGGCGCTGGATAGGAAACGATGGAAGCAGTTCATCAAACACAACAACCCAACCTCTAAAATGAGAAAAGCTGCAGAGGAAGAAGAAGATGCGATAATTCGGTAATTGTAGAGTCAACCTCTTATTCTATATATTGTAATATGTGAATCCTTGTCGTATTTGTGGCGTGTAAGTAAATAATGGGTCAAGTGCCAGAAAATGCAAATTTTAGTTATTGGTTAAATACCGCTGTAAACGCCAAGCCCAATAACATATATTCTGACACAAGCGCCAGAACAGAGGGAAACAGTGTTTACTGCTGTCACAACATGGTCACTTTTATATCAAATTCGTGTAAGTGCTATACACATTTTGTTGATTATCTCTAAATCA
Source organism: Thereuonema tuberculata (assembly GCA_023159025.1). Taxonomy (NCBI): domain Eukaryota; kingdom Metazoa; phylum Arthropoda; class Chilopoda; order Scutigeromorpha; family Scutigeridae; genus Thereuonema; species Thereuonema tuberculata. The sequence goes on along the minus strand of JAFIDM010038648.1, from coordinate 339,894 downwards.
GTTTTTTGGCGCTTGACCCATTTTTTACTTACATGCCACAATTATTGTATTGGTATATTGATGTAAAAAAATATCAACCTTTAAATTATCACTATGCACTCAAATACTTACTCCTCATAGCGTCTGTATGGTGTCTATTGTAATTTTCGCAGTAGTGAGATTATACCTCCAGAGGGAGGTGACTAGTTGGGAATAATAAGTTTGTTATTAATAAACACTTCATGTTAAGAGTTATCTAAGTTCTCTTTGAAATAGATATTTAATAACAGGAACAAACATCAAATGGTGGTGGCGCGCAGCAGTGCGATTCCTGCAGCGAAATTAAAGACTTTGTGTTTCAATGGGAATTAGTGTTTTTCTTGCAAAAAGAAGAAAATAATAGAAAAGATCGTTGAAAATAGAATCATCAAGGCATCTGTTAGGCTTATCGCTCGTTAGGCTAAACGATTTACAAAGACATTGGTAGATCGTCGTTGGAATATTTCGGGACCAGGCCATTCAACATTAATAACATAGAAGAATGGCCAAGATGGAAAAAAAGATTTCAGCGTTACCAGAAACCACCCAAACTAGATGAAGAAACATCTGTGAATATAAAGTAAATACTTCAGTGTATTTAATGGGAGATCAGGCGGATGATATAATGCTGTCTTTTTGCTTTATATGCGGGTGCTTTAGATTCTTCCAAATACTATGAAAAGGTAATAGAAGCCTTTCATAAACATTTTATTGCTAAATGGAGCGTGATTTATGAAAGATTAAAGTTGAAACAGCGAATTCAAAAGAATGGAGAAATGGATGATTTTTAATTTATTACCGCTTTTTATGGAATTATTTAGTACTGTGATTATAGAACTATTACGAGATAGAATAGTAGAAGGGATTCAAGAAAAAGTATTATGTGAGAAATTACAGATTATTCCAAACCTTACTTTAAAGGAAGCAATTTATAGAGTGCATCACAGTGAAGCAGTAAAAATGCAGCAACGAGATATTCATCGCAAAGTTTATGGCTCAAAAGTAAATTGTATCCGAATGTTCAGAAGATTCCCGAAACGAGATTGCGACGAAAATTTTCAAAATAATTCGAATCGCAAGGAATAAAGTTGCAAATCTCAGTTAACTAAAGACAGTTGTGGAAGATGTGGGTAACGACAGTCACGAACGTTTTAATGCCCTGCTTAGAATACTACATGTAATAAATGTAAGAAGGTCGTTGATCAAATGTATGCACCAGAAAAGTGACTGTCGGAGAAATTGTAGAGTTTCCCGATGCTTATTTAGAAACTATTTTGACTAGGCAACAAGGGATGCATGCAAAAGCTGTTTAAAAGATATATCGATAGTAAATGGATCACTCTCTATTGTACATATATGTGCCATATATGGAAAAGTTGATGGAACTACAGTATCTAATGTAAGTTCAGTGAAAATTCAAGAGGAATTTCCAAAGTTATTTAAAGGACTTGGCAGATTGGAAGGTTTCTTATGCTCAATTAAAATGAAAAACGAGCACAACCTTTTGCAGTATCAAGTCCCAGAAGAATTCCATTACCTTTGCTGAAACAAGCCAAAGAAGCAATACAACAAATGCTTAAGGATAAAGTGATTGGTCCTGTTAATGAGCAACCAGAATATTATGCTTCAATTGTGGTCGTTCCAAAAGCCATATGGAAATGTACGAATTTGTATAGATACTCGGAACTGAATAAATAGTGATCAGAGAATATTGTCATGATTTTTATTCACTGTGTATATTCGCATTTATTTATTTCTACTAGCTCTATGTTTTCATGGTACATTCTTATTTATCTTACGTCTATCATTGTATTGATCATTATTCAGCATTTATTTCATTATCAATTGTATATATTAGTTTTTATTGTTTGTCATTTAATTCCGTTATTTTATTCAACTCTTAACATAACTAACTTATTATTCCCAACTAGTCACCGCCCTCTGGAGGCATAATCCCACTACTGCGCAATTACAATAGACACCATTTAGACGCATTGAGGAGTAAGTACTTCAGTAGCATAGTGAAAATTTAAAGGGTTATGCTTTTTTACGTCAATAAGATTCAATAACTTTTTCAAGATTCACATATAACAATATATAGAATAAGAGGTTGACTCTACAATTACCGAATTATCTTCTTCTTCCTCTGCAGCTTTTCCGATTTTAGAGGTGGGGTTGCTGAGCTGCTTCCATAGTTTCCTATCCAGCGCCCACACTCTCCGGATCTCTATGGCTTTGAGGTCTTCCTTAACCAAGTCTAGCCATCGCTTCTTAGGCCGTCCTCTCTTTTTTCTTTCTCTGTATCTCAATTTTCCTTACTCTGTGTCCCACATAATCTTCTTCTCTTCTTACTAAATGTCCAAACCATCTGAATCTTTTTTCTTGTACTTTTTCTTCAATAGTTGCCACTTTCGTAGTTCCCAGAATACACTTATTTCTAAATTGGCGAATTATCACATCAATCACCACAAAGTGTGGGTTGAAGAAGGCAGATGAACTGGAAAGTAGTGGAAAACCAGAAAATAATTCCTGATTGAAACCTTGCTGCAAAGGTATTTTCGAAAGACATTTTAATAGAAACTTCAAAACGTTTTTTGATATGATGTTTACTTAAATGAAGAAGATTTTGAAAGTAGTGCTGAAATCAACTAATAAATTTTATCATATATGTAGGATATTGCTTGACTGCGAGTTGATCGTGAGGGGGTTGTGGTTCAATCTCCGATCTCGGTGATTGTTTGGAATATTTTTCACGCTAAAATTTCTTCCAGATAGATCCTAGGGATCCCCCACTCCTTTGTGGATTGGGAAATGGATTTCTTTCCCAGGGATACATTTGGCTGACCATCTGATCTCAACTCAGTCTCCGGTTTATGAAACTGTACCATCAGCGTTGCCTTAGGACATAGTGGAACCTCATGGGATAAAACTATCTACCTACCAGTTTATGTCGTACTATAGTTTTTAACAGAATTCGTAGACATAAAAGGCAAACCAACAAGTTGATTATAATATAAGATTTAGCCCTAAAAACTAGAGACTCTTGGAAAACTGAGATTAAGGAAATGAAAGTTACATGCAAGTGTGGAAATCAAATGCCTTGGCAGCAAACCGATCACCAGAAAAATATTCAAAATAATAAAGAATCAAAAGGATTATGAGGGGAAGAGCAATATATTCATAGAACTAATGCTCTGGCTGAAGACAACCAAATAAGCTGGTTCCGCTATTTGAAAGTCTCAGCTAGACTGAAAGGGCGACCTTGAATCATAAATTGATTCCTTTCTTTTTTCAGAGGATTTTTTTTTATTTTTTTAATATTTTATATCTTAGTGATTAATTAAATTTTGTGGTGACTGGTTACATCCTTTTTTTTAAAACTTTTATGTTATATTTCCTTACTCTTCGTTTTGGAGGGGTCATTTCGTGTTAACTAATATATTCCTCTCCTGCGCCTTTTGAGTCTTTTTTTGCTAGTTAGTCTAGGTTGTAAAGAGCCCAAAAAGCTATGAAAATCATTCCCAAGTCCTCAGCAGGACCCAAAAAATATTTCTCTTATAAGATACAAGAAAGTAAAATTATAGCAAAGGAAATCCAAGAATAGCATCACGCAGACGATACTGTAACGGAATCCTTGTGTCAGAGGCGTGAAATAAGTGATAATGGAAGGATAAGAAACAATTTGAAAGGCCATCTAGCAAAGAAGTTTTGATTGCGCCTCTTTTTAAGTTTAATAATGTCAGACAAGTAATTCAGATGAAACTAAAGGAAGGTATTGATTTATATGAATTGCTTTATTAATTTAACTCGACGTTCCTGAAACATATAAATTGCTGCGGCATGGGATTATGGAGAGGAAATGATGGAAGCTTACGACTTCAAGTTTGAAGGAAGACAGATAAGATTTAAAAAATAAAAGTATTATCCAATATTGAAAGTATGGGATATTTCTTGAGCATTTTGCTCTGCACTCAGGAATTTCACAGATATTTTAAAATTAGTATTCGCTGAAAATTAGGAAATGAAACCAAAAAAAAAAAATAGTTTCGGCTATTTGCTTTATAGCCATTAGTTCACTGTAGAGCAGTTGCAGTTATCATGTTGTACAACTAATCAAACAAAACCGATTTTAATTCATAGTTGGGTCTGCTACAAGGATAGTTTATGCCAGGGGTCGACAACCCGCGGCCCGCGAAGCGTTTTTTGGTTGTTAAAATAAGATTTTGGCCCTTTTTGGCCCAAGTGTGGCCCGCAGTAATCCCCCACATAAAATATTTGGTCCTCTTACAACAAAAGGTTGCTGACCCCTGGTTTATTCGATCCATATATACGCCTACTGACCCTAAGAGCATAAATATGCCTACTGTTTTATGTTTATGATTACGGCTTATTTTATTATTTCACTAACATAACGTAATGTTTAAGCATTTGCATTAGGTATTCGTACAATTTATAGCTATTATATCTGCAATTTATGGCTCCATTACAGTATAGTATATCTTTGTTTAATCAGCTTACAGGAAGAATAAAACAGCAATTATTCAGCTTTGTTTTCAAAAGAAAAATATCGACGATTTTTTTGCATTTTATTCAGTTTCTCTAAAGCATTTCAATTGTTGCTGCTAAACTTAAAGAAATTCGAATTATTTTTCTTCGTCGAGGTTTTGTATTTATTGTGAGCAAAAAACAACGTCATAACAGGTTGAGCATAATTGATATAAGAATTTAGTTTATTTAGAGATATAAAAGTTACATTGCTATTAAGATTAAAATGTGATTCAATCAGTGATCTGACATAATGATATCTCCATGTCATAATCTATATTTCTACAATCTTTTATTTCTCTCTCTGTCTGTCTGGCACAATTGTGGTGATTTGTGAAAATAGAAATAAATTCTACAAGTTCGCTACCGGAATTGAACCTGCAACCTTCTGATCCGAAGTTAGACGTCTTGTTCATTTGGTCACGGGGACTACATTCTAATCTCTATAAAAATAAAAATATGTCTTAGACGCATTCGCTGGGTCTAAAAGCAGTCTTGGGTAGGGAGAATCGACTTTTACCGGATAGTTGTGAGAAAGCAGTCCACGTTGGGAGGATCCACTTTTAGTGGATGAACGTTGTAGTCTACATTACTAAAATATTTTATCTCTCTGTCTGTCCGGCGCAGTTTTTAAATATTAGTTTCCCTTGCTGAGAAAGTTAGATTATAATACTATTTTAATTTTTTTCACCTTGCAGGGGATTCGAACCGAAGACTTTCGTTCTCGCAGTCAGGAAGCTAAGCATTGGACTATGCTGGTCCCCCAATATCGAATCGTACTTTTAATCTATTTGTTAGCACGCTATCAAATAATGAGTTCATTCAAAAAGAAATAAAATATCTCCTTTGGCATAACCGCTTGGAATCGATTCTTCATGGATTATCTTATACTTACCAGGGGGAGAAAGGGGATGGCATAGTATTCAACAAATTCTGCTTGTCTTTTCATTTATCTACAAAGCCTACCAATAGGAGCGGAGCATTAAACATAAACGTCAACCAATTTTGGCAATCTGATATTCAAAAAGAGTCGAACACAATATTAATGGGGGGAAGGGGAAGGAAGCATGAGTTAAAAAACAATGTAAAATAATTTACTCTCCGTTTCGAAAAGCAAGAACCACGACAACACAGACGATTCTATCCTGCGAAGGGATAATACGCTGAGATGGGCACTTTCTTAAGACCTGTTTAGTGTTTTTTTTAGTACCTGTTATTTTTGCATAGTATTTATTCTTTCCATAATTCTTTCCCGAAAAGCGCAAATAGAACGCAGCTACTAGTAAACTAACACTGATAAAAAGTAAATATCCTCTCTTTATTTTTCCTCAACCCTATTTTCATGAAATCCAAGTAGACCTGACGCATGCACAGAAGCGTTGAAGGCTCTAGTAAACGAAAACGAACAATACAATATTTATTTTTTTTTATAAAAAATCTTCTAATTGATATTAATTTTTTGACAAAATTTTTTACAAAATTGAAATTTTTTTACAAAATTTAAATTATTTAATACATGAATTTTTAAATATTAATTTTAAAAGACAAATTATAAATACATATATTTTACAATTTCACATAAAATTTAAATTTCTAATTTATAAAAATACAAAATTAATTATATTCATAATTTTATTTAATCACTTTAATTCTTCAAAAGAGGATGTGTTGATATAATATCTTTTAAGTTATCTTACGACAATTCGCAATTAAGTCCTTTTTTGGAAGTTATGAGTTTGATTTGATAACTGTCATCTAATTTTATTTTTAAAAAAATTAAATTTTTAATTTTAATTTATATTTTACTTTATTTTTATTTTTGTTATTTTATAATAAAATAAAAAATTAAAAAATTATATAATATAAAAATCTATACAAAAAAAGATATAAAATTGAAAATTATAAAAAAGAAAAAATGTTAAAAGAGTAAATTAAACTTATAATTGCGTTTTTGTATTAATTTCAATATTTCTTAACAGAGGCCGCTGATGACGTGGTGTTGAATTTGTTTTATCACCACCGAAACAGTGATCTGATTTTGGATTTTTTGGGCAGTGATTTGTTCTTTGTAATTGGTTTTTGAAATTTCATATCACTGTCCGGCTTTTTATAGGTTTAGTAATATAAGTTAAATTTTGTTCTTATATTCTATACTTTCTGAATTCAAAATTGCAACTGATTGATTGAAATCTTTGCTTTACGAAATTTGAAGGAGAGATATTAATATATAGTCAAGAATCTATCAAAGTTGAAAGAATCTTCAAGATTAAGGTAGGAAAAGAGGAATGTAAAAGAATTTATGAAAAGAGCGATTTATCTTAGTGCTTACAAAGATAGCGGAAGCAAGGGGGATTGAAGAACTTAAAATCACAGAAAAAATGGCGAATGTTTGTGTAAAAAAAGACAGTTTTAAAATACTTAAATTTTGAAGTTTTGATAAAGACATTTATAAATTTAATATTGAAGATCAAAAGTCTATTAATATTGAACATTTATAATTTATCAATGAAGAAGATTATTCATTGGACTTATAATTTGGACAATAAATTTGGATTATATTTAAACTAAAGGAATGAACGGATTCGATGTTCACGTTTTATATTGTTAGAAGTTTCTTGCTTTGTATTATTAATGTAATGTAGTTTTAGTTTTAGGAACAGGGAGAGATATTCTCCCTTCCTATAGAGTAATTTAAGAAAACATCTTGTAAAAGTCTCTGAAATGGGACGAAATATTGATGTCTGGAGAATTATGGAGTTTATAGAAGTTTATAGTATTGATTAATGTTATTTTGACATTAATGTGTTTGAAGAATTTTAAGCTTAATTTTTAGCTTAGTTAATTTTCTGAATTTAATTTAGAATTTCTGTTTTTAAAAGAAGTTAATTTCTTTTATTAGCTTAATTTTTAGTCGAGCTGTGGAAATTTCCACTTGTCTTGTGATGTAATCATTCCAAATTAGGAACTGTTGTTAGGATAGGAATATCACTGGTTAATCAGGTTATGATGTAATCTCCCTTATTAGGGCAGATATGCATTCCGATAAGCGGATAGGGTAGCATTCTCATGACTTCATATTGGCAGCATTTCCGAGACTATTTAACATGTGTCTCAGAGACACTCTCTCTCTCTCTCTTGCCGCGGGATAGCCTACCACAGATAGTCTGGTGATGGATAGCTCTGGCCAACGGATAGGTATTGCCACGTTGTCGAGTTGCCGCGTGCTTGAAGCCACATCTTTAAGTTAGGGTGTGTTAAATTAAGTTATGATAGCTTAATTCTATTGCTGAATTTTTAAAGATAAATTCTCAGTTCTTATTTGCGACGGCAAACCCGTGCGAATTTAATACAAAGTTTGTCATGCGTGTAAACCCGCATGGGAATAGTGTTTCAACAATGTGTGTGAAAACCCACAGGGATAACTTTGTGAGTACATTTTACTTTGTGAAATTGTGTTTCAGTGATTAGCTCCGCGCTTATTGGATACTTGTGCAAATTTAGAATTACCCGCGTTAATTACAGTGAATTTAAACCTATCAATACAAGGTGCTTCAATATCCTTTAATAGTTTAAGTGAAAATTATCGGTCAGGCGTTTGCTGATACTCTGACTGATTAGCTCTGGCTGATGAGAGCCCAATAAGCTCGAAATAGCCGTCCCAGAGTATCAGCTAGACTCAAAAAAGGCATTCTTATTTGAATTAATTGATTTTCTTTACCTATCAGAGAGTTTTTATTTATTTATTTATTTATATATTTTTTTCCTTTTTCTTTTTGTGGTCAAATATCTTTTGTGGTAGCCTGAGTGCTACCCAAGGATTTGGATTCCACATTTTTTTATTTTTTTTATTTTCTTGCTTTTAGTTTTTGAGGGGTCACTGTCTCCATCTTGTAATTGTATCTATAATACATTGTTACCTATTCATAACACGATTGTTGCAACCAATTAAAAAAAAACTACTTACAAATTGATTTTATTAAACCTAACTAAAACCTAAAATTTATATACATTAAGTCAAACGTATCTTACTATCACAGTTAGTATCAATTATACAGGAAACGCATAGAAATATTCAATTAAATTAACCAAACACATCTAAAAAAATTAGTTCGCTGAAACACAACTGTTGCGTAAGGAGCCGACCATTTGACTGAGCCGTATGGCATGGTACTTCGCTCGCTGACCTGAGCATTCACAGTTCGGCCCTTCTCAGTAATGTTCGGTTCTTGTCGATAGATTTATAACAGCAGTATAGATTATAACGGCAATTATAGTTCCAATTACCATGGTCAAATAACAAATAAGCAAATAACAAAGCAACAATGTGAGTTTCAAAAAAGAAGTAGAATACATTCATTAATGATAGGGGCAAGGGGAAGGAAACATGAATCAAAAAACAATATAAAATTAGTTACAAAATTTTAATTTTTTTTAAATTTCTTTTGTTTTTGTTTTATTAAAATAGTTCCTTTAATCCCATTTTAAACCCTTTCCAATATTATGTAAATCATAATGATATTCCACCTAGTTTTTTTCCAATCTATTATTTGTGAATTTAAACCTTTATTTAAATATTTTTAATTACTTAATTAAATTCAATATCTACATTTATAATGACTATTATATGGCATTAATTTCATTATATCATACCATGTCCTTGTTCTTATATATATATATATATTGTAACGGAACGGGAGAGAGGAGTAATAATAATTTAACTAAGTAATCTAATCAAATGGTTCGGCTCTCTGGTGTTGGGCGCCAACCCCTCGATGCGGTAAAACTGCTTTCCACCTCCTAGAAAGTCGCTACACCCCGCTAGGTTGAAACTAGCTTCAGTCCACTCGGGCGTGGGGGACCACACTTCACGTCCACTGAAGGAAAAGAAGCTTAACACAGGAAAACGTTAATTAAACTCAAATTCTATATATTCAACTATTTAATAAAACATTTTTGTTTCCTTTCAAAATAAATAGGTTTCATAAATTTACAAGTAATGTGAGTTTAAATTTATTTAAAAATATTTTCATACAAGAACTAAAAACATATCTTATTATTAATTCTAAATTAGAAGATTTTTTATATAATTTAAAGTATCTTAAAAGAGGTTTAACGTGCCCTGAATAATTCAAATAGAAATAGAAATTGATTGCAAGAAGGCACCAAAGCTGAAGTTAGGATTTGCACTTTGAGTTGTCATCGGGAAGAGACTGGGACGGACCGTTTCGTCCTCATTAGGACTCCTCAGCCAGCCAAACTCCTCCGATGACAAGTCAGAAAGTGCGCACGGTGTTAGTATCCCGACTCTCGCACCCGAGAATGGGATCTCCTACCGGATAAATCCTAAGAGGACGAAACGGTCCGTCCCAGTCTCTTCCCGATGACAACTCAAAGTGCGAATCCTAACTTTAGCTTTGGTGCCTTCTTGCGATCGTTTTCTATTTCTATTTAAATTATCTTATCAATGAATTTACTAATAATAATTTTCCAAATAAAGTTTTAAATACTTATATTTCACAATTTCAGAAAAAATTTTAATTTCAAATTTATAAAAAATATAAAGTTAAATATATTCGTAATTTTATTTAATCATTTTATTCTTCAAAATAGGACTTGTTAAATTATAATCATTTAAGTTATCCTATGACAATTCAAAATTAAATCCTTTATTTGAGGAAGTTTTGCGTTTGCCTTGATAACTGTCATCTATTTAATTTTTAATTTTTATTTTTTAATTTTAAATTTTTATTTGTTTTTTATTTTATTTTTATTTTTTATATTATTTTTAAATGTATATATAAAAAAGTATAAAAAACATTAAAAAAAGCAAAAAAATATTATATTAAAAAAAAATATAAAATTGAAAAAACTTAAAAAAGAATATTTACAATAATAAAGAGCAAATTTCTCAAAATAATACGTTTTAATGACTACCAAAATTTATTTTTATTTTAGTTTCAAAATTTAACAACAGATGCCGCTGACGAAGTGAATGTGATTCGAAGCCATACATTCACAGAAACAGTTTTTGAAATTGTATTGGGATTTTAAGTTTCAGAAAGCTGTCGGGCTTAGCTATATGTTCAGTAATATAAGTTAATTTTATTCTTATATTCTTTAGGTTCTAAATTTTCTAAATTGCAAATGATTGATTGAAATCTTTGCATCGCTAAACTCGAATAGGATGCATTTGAGTTTGGCCATCTGATATATATATATATATAATCGAACAGGCCAAACTTAAAGCAAGGCCTTTGAGTTTCTCAAAGCAAAGATTTCAATCAAATCTTTTGCAATTTAAAATTTAGAACAGTGGAGAATATAAGAATAAAATTAACTTATATTACTAAATATATAAAGCCGAACAATATTATGAAATTTGAAAATGCCAATACATAGATCAAACCACTGTTTCTGTGGTGATAAAACTAATTTATCAGTTGCAAAATTTAGAAACAATTTTGAAAACAAAAACGCAATATTTAAAGACTTTGCTCCTTTTTATTCAAAAAATTCAACAAAATTAGTTAAATCTAAAAACCAAGTAACAAAACATCTAAATTTAAAAAAGTAACAAAGATGGCTGTTATCTTTATTACTTAATAAAAGTTAACTTAATTATCTATATTTTTAAAATTAAAAAATTAAAAAGAGCAAAATCTATAATATTGAGTTAAAGTTACAAATGAAAAATATAATAAAAATAATAATATAATAATAAACATAATTATAATAATAATATTGGACAGCGGAGCGTAAGAAACAACACAGTGAACATATGAAGAAAATTTGGGCACAGAGAAAACATAAACAGTCATCATAGAGGAATTCAAGTTCAAACGCTCTCTTTAAATGGGAATTATCGTAAATAATAATAATAATAATAATAATTTCTAATATAATATAAAATGTAATATATATACCTATATAGATAAATAGCTATAGAGAGATAGATATATATGTATAAGGTGGCCATAAAATAACTTTCCCTGTTTGGAGGCATCTGCAGCGAAACCTAATGAACGGAATGAAACCAAAATTCAGGTATAGTCTATTAAGGGCATGGGGAGAACAATTCTGTCAAAAAAAAATTAGTACCAAAATTCGCCAATAGTAGAAAATTTGGCACTGTTGGAACCAGTAAATTGGTGAATAATTACAATGAACGCACGCAAAAAGGATTATGAAAGTTCATGAACATACAGTAATGAATGGAGTTTGAGACTCACAGAAAACGTTCTGAAACAACACAATAATCATTAAACAACAATCTTTAATCATCAATTGTTTGTTAACAACCGTTATCAATGTTGCCGACAATAATTAATCATTAGGATCCTCTGGACCACGTGCAACATTTTCAATGTGCTGACCTTACTTGTGTACAACGTATTGCATCCTGTGTTTGATGTTCTCTACTGCTGCGCGTAAAGAGTCAGTTTAGATGTTTGTAACAGCCCGTCGTATGTTACTTTCAACGAATGCAGGTTTGTAACGCCCCCAGTATACACAATGGATTTCAGGTATCCACACAACCCAAAGTCGCATGGGGTCATGTCCGGAGAACGGGGAGGCCATTCCATCGGAAAATATTGACTGATAAACCTATATTCCCGCTGGCGTAATAGGTTCTGTACTGAACAAACAATATGTGGTCGTATTCCATCTTGCATATAACATGTCGAGCGTGAGCATTGTCTTTGTTGCAATTCGGAAATGACAAACGTATGCAGCATTTGAATATACAGTATCTCTCTCCATTAATGGTACACGAAACAGGACCTGTAGGATTCATAGTTTGAAAAAAGTATGGTCCTAATATGAACTCTGCCGTGAATCCACACCACACAACTGTACTTTTGGAGAATGCATTGGCACTTGATGAATCACTGAGGGGCGTTAATGCCCAGATTCGGCAGTTTTGACTGTTGACTGACCCATTCAGACAATAATGAGCCTCATCTCCCCATAATATGTTGCAAGGTCAATCATTCTTGATATCCATTTGGGCAAGAAATGTTAGTGCGAAAGTCAGGCACTTATCATAATCTGTAGGTTTTAGGTCTTGCACACGACTGAACATACACGGATAGAAATGCAGCATTTTCCGTAAGATTTTCCAGACAGTTCCATGATGCATATCGGTTTGGCAAGCTATTTCACGAGCGCTTGGACCACTACTGGTCCCTGTATTGTCGAGCACTGCATGAAATATCAGTTACTGTCTTGTCTGATACTGGTTTTCGTCCTCTGCCGTTCTCACTCCTAGCGATCCAGTTTCGTCGAATTTATGAATCATAGCTCGCAGTACAACAGCAGACATTGGACCTTTACATAGATTTTGAAGCCTTCGAAAGTCTCTAAGAGCCGCCGCTGCATTGCACTCTTTAGTGTAAAACTGCTTTACAAGTTGAGATAAGGTAGACCGCATATTGAGTACAACTCAACAGCCAATCGACGAAGTGCTTGATTGAACGTTCGCTCTTCCCTCTTTAAGAGGACTGAGTAGCGCTGCTGTCACTTCTGCACTAGAAAATTTGCATAATCTACGTTTAGTGACAGCAGCGCCGAATTTTCTCCTATCAACTACTTTTGGTAATTTTTTTTTTTTTTTTTTTTTTAGCAGAATTCTTATCTGCATGCCCTCAATAGACTATATCTGAATATTTTTCCGTTCGAACAAATTACCGTTCGAACAAATTACCTCTAATAAATTACCGACGAACAAACTTCTTTCGAACAAGTTTCCGGACATCCCATATACCATTGAATACCTAATATTTTTATCGTTTCATCGTATTCATATGATTTGATGCGTTGATTAACTTCAGACGTATACAATACTGGTGTTGTTGTTAGAAGGATGTCTAGATGACTAGCAAACCACCTTCTTAATATCGCATCACCACTCCTAAGTTGATGACTTTTTCACTATCCCTTTTGTGACTGCTGTGTTTTTGTTTTGATTTTTATTTCATAGAAATTGATTGTTCATAATAAATAAGAATACAATAACTACTGTGTAAAGAAATCTGCGCAATTAAACAAAAGCGCCTAAACAATATATGTAAACATATTAAATAGCAATCCCGGAATGTCACTTATTAAAACACTAGGTCTCAATGTTTTCAAATAGTATTATAACTTTTGACACATTTTTCTCCAGAATTCATAAGACAACAATTGCATGAACATTTGAATGACAACTGAATAGAACATTTAGTTCTACTTTTATTCCCTACAATTACAACACAATGAATTATCACCTACTGAGGTGTTTTTTGTTTTTCTTTTTACATCAAACTTATGTATCACATTTCTAGATGTTTCTTATACAAAGGTTACTGAGTAAATTTAGCTGATAAAAGAGGAGCTGGTTTGTTTGCTGGGAAAATACGCAGAACCCTACTATTAAGCAGAGGTGTATACAATAAAATTAGGCAAAACGTTATAAATTTCATGTAAAATTTTATTTTGGTGTTCTTTAAAAATCTTGGATACAATAAAACTATGTACAATAGTGTTCCTTTGTATCAGATGTCTTCTTTTGTATATCCAAAAGTTCATTAACTTGATATGCACTGTTATACGCTATGTAATCACGTGTTTGAAACTTTCTTTTAACGTTACACTTTCTATCTAGTTTTACTTTCACTAACACAATTTACTTCACTTTATATATAAAAGCAATTCTCTAATAATATCTTAGTTCACACACTTATAATGCAACAACACATTGTTCACTATTACACTTAAATCCTATTATTTACTTTTAATATCATTTAAGATAACGTCTAATCACTTGCATGCTATTCTAAATTAATAATGACTTATCTTTCACCTATGTGATATAAAGGTAATGACTTTTCACCTAATGCACACTTTAAGGTTACACTTCTTATCTTAAGAAGATTAATATAAATCAGTTCCAATATCAGTATGGAACAATAGCATCTTGATTATTTATCACTGCACTATCTTGCCCATCCAAAAGGGGAAAATAATAAAATTAAAGTACTTACAATACGTCGTAACTATAGTTGTCACTTGCGTTGATTCCCTTGGGGTATCCTACTTCTTGGATCTAGTAAATCACGGCGTTTCACTGTTGCACACAATATGATGACACATAATCACTCACAATATTTAATTCCAAATGTACTTTAATTCAATATTTTTTTTAGTAGAACGAAAGAAAAAAAAATTTTTTTCGAATAAATACTTCGGTAGTTAATACCTTCGGGTGAGAGTTCTTTATATTTCCTTACTTCATTTCAGGTAACACTGCGTAAATGCCTTCTCACTTCTAGGACTTCTATTCTTCGAAATATTTAGTATTTTTCTTCTTTTAGTTTGCACCACTTAGATTACTTGAGTTCATCTACTTTAGTCGAGTCCACTTTAGTTTTTCGCACGATACAGGGTCCGGGATTAGTCGGTCCTCAACGCTGATATCTTCGGACTAATATAATTTATTACAGCTTCTTAATATTCTCAAATGCTTCGGTAATTTAAAGTTTTACCATTTACTTTAGAAAACTTTAATCTATAGTTCATTTACTCTTGACAGCTTATAACATACGACAATAATTCCGCTTACGGATACTTCGGATTATTCACTAACTATCTCCTTAGAATAATGTAGTCTGCCCTTCATAAATAATTTCACTCGACCAACTTATTGAAATTAATTCAATCTTAAGTAATTCTGACCTCTTCTTAAATGCATTATTTTCACTACTAATAAATTGCCGCTTCAGTTCTTTACGAAAAACTTTCACTTACTGATTCATTTCGACGGAACCCATTCGTCGATGAATGACTTGCAATCCATAATTTCTTGGTATTGAACGATTCATTTGGACGTAATCCATTCGTCGTTACAATTAACTTGTTCATAACGAATACCTTGTCTTGACTACATGACTTCAATTTTACTGATTGGCTGAAGGGACTTCTTCTGTCCTCACCAACTGACCGGACTTCACACATCAACTACCTGACTTCGGACTGACATCAACTTCGGACTGTCTCATCACTCACTAGTCATGTGATTCTCCTGAGTCTCAAATTCTTTTACGTCATGACTTTTTATAATTTAAATAATTTTATTATCTCAACTCATTCACTTCTACTTAACAATAAATAAAAAAAAATTCTTTCAAGCATAAATATTTTCAAACTTTAAAATCACTTAAACTTAAAATAATTAAATTATTATCTCTTAAATAATGTAATATCGGAGCAATAGAGACAACTTTTTCTGTGATTGCTTTGAACTATTTCAGGTCCACAGTTCCAGAGCGGAAGATCATTATCACACGCCAAAACGGGCATGCCAAACGGGCGTGTTACGGGCACGCCAAAAACAGTGAGTGCTCGTTCATTCTAATATGACTGAATAGTTTCTTTATGAGACACGTTAATAAACTGTTTGACTCTCAAATACCTCTTTCAATGATCAGTCTCCCAGCTTTGTTGTCTTTGATAAGGTGACCAACCGTCCTCCTTTTTGAATCTCTCTCCTCCCTTGAGAAATGTCCTCCTAAATGTCCGCCTTTTGTAAATAAGAAAAAGATATTTTTATAATAAATTAATAAAAAACTATATTTTCTTTATTAGAAATATAAACTATATTATGTTCTTTAAAAATTAAAATTGGTCCTTTAAGAGGTTAATTCGTGATTTAATTCATTAGTGATTTTTTTTCTGTTTGGATATAATAACTAAGAGGCCTTTATGAAATAATCTACTTAAACTATCTTATTGCATTGAGTTAAATATTAATTTTAATGCCTTTTAATCGCTTTACCAATCATATGTTTAAAGCATTTATTATATAATTAAATTGATTTTTAGACGCAATTTGTTTTATTAATTACCTATTATAATTATTTTAGATGTGCATTAACAGAAATTTAGATGAAGAGATCATAAGTTCAATTTACCTTACTTTTTATCTATTTGATAATTTACCTTTCTTTTTACGTGGGAGAAACCAAAAGAACCCTAGCGGAGCGAGTGTCCGAGCACTGTAGGGCCTTGAAAAATAAAAACAAAGACATCTCAGACGTAGCATATCATTGCATAACGAAAAGCCACGTTATGGACACAAATGTCCAAATTTTATATAAAGAAACCCAATTAGGCTTAAGAAAAATATTGGAAAGTTGTGTTATTAGAAACTCTAAAGAAAAAAATTTTAATAGGTATAAAGGAGCTATAGTAAATTTTAATACCATTGTACTTATTAGAGATTACTTACAATTTGATAACCAAAAAACAGCCAATATTAAGGAATTAAATTATTAACAATATTTTGAAAAATTATAGATTGCAATTAATAAGTCAGATTGTAAACAACAATTAAATTTGTTGTATCACCATGCTTTTATTTATTTATTTTTTGTAACAATAAAATGAGTTAATAGTCACTTTGAGATGTTTAAGCATATTGTATCAACAATTAATTTTATTGATACTTCATGTTTTTAAACCAATGCTGCCAAGCTTATTCTTAATTCTGTTATACCTATATTATTGACTTGAAAAAAGGAATATGTACAGTTCCTGAAAATTTGTCTCCCTTATTAGTATTTTAATAAATATTTTAATACTAAAGCAATGTATGGAAGAGTGTGTTTCTATCTAATATTTTTGATATGGAAAGAAAGAAGATTGTGGAAGAATTTGGTTTATTTGATAGTGTGTTTTTGGATAAATAATTAAGTGTAATTTTACAATTGCATTAACTATACATATATAAGAATATACTACATTTGCACATAAACCAGCGAATAAAACAATTCATATAAAATTACTAGACAATCAGCATTGTATAAAATATATTTTACTGATATTCCTCCAAATCATCTGTTTCTCTCGTTATTCTGTCAAAAAAAAAATTAAAATTATATATACACCTCTATTAGCAAGACATCTTTCTAAGTAAATAATTTTTTATCTAAAGAAAATAAAAGTAATTCTTTAGATATAAAATTTATTTTGACATTAGTTTATGATCTATTTTGAAATTATTAGTTTCTATGATGAGAAGTATTAGTTTCTATGATGAGTAAGCACTTTCAGAACTTTTTTATTTGATAGTAAACATTTATTATACTTCTGACATCAGCATCTATTTCTTCTATAATGTTTTCAATAAATCGTTTTATTGATTCAGGATTACCTTAAGTCTTATAATTGCACTGTTTGTTTCATAAATATTTTGATTAATAAATTTAATAAACTAAAGGATTATTAAAATCTAATAAATAAATCTTGAAGCCTAAGTAAATCCTTTGAATTGTCACTCTTATGTTGTCCTTTATTTTTATTCCTTTTTTTTGTTTGGTTTGTTTTTTTAATTTAACAAATTAAAAGCTGTTGTATATTATTATAATAATATGTGCATAAACTGCTTTTATACTTGTAATATTATACACATTGTTTTAATTTATGTTTTAACAGTATTTATAGTGAAGTTATTAGGTTTTCTTACGGAGTTGTTTTTGATTTGTAACTGAAAATTTTATTTATTTCCTTTATTTAACCATTCAGATTAAATATTGCTGCGGTATTGTGCAGAACGCGTACTTGGTATAGCAAAGTAAGGAGAAATAGTAGCAAGAGGCAAGTTAAAATCTGAAAAAAAAATTATTTGAGTGGACATTTAAAACTTAATAAGGCTTATGTATATTTTTCAAATTTCAATTCCTCTAAAATTGTTGTCTTTTAAGTTTAGTACACTGTTCATTAATCATACAATGAATAATTAATAGTTCTGAAACTCATTAACAGTTCCGATATCACCTTGATCTCAAATAAACTAAATATCATAAATCACAAACTCTGTGATAGTCTTGAAATTAATTTCTCAATTAATTTCTCTTTAATACTAATTATTAATTGTGCCCCCTAACTAATATTATAAGAGTTAATGCTGGGCCTCTCTATCTCAATCAAATAATATCTCACAATTTAATTTTTCCGTTTCTAAAAACGTGAGAGTTCGTTCCGTTCTATCACTATTTGAAATAAGGTTTCACTGGCTTTTCTCTTTCACCTGTGGGAATTCTAAAGCGTTTGAATGATAATGACTTTTAATCTATTCACGTGTGAATTATTCTCAATATAAGTAACGGCTAATTTCTTTCACTTGTGTCAATTATTCCGCTTACTATATTTAAATGGCTTTTACTAATAACACCTGTGTGAAATATTAACTTTATCCTCAACGATAAAGTTCACTAAATATATTTCAATTCTCTAGATTTAATGGCTTTTACTATTAATACCTGTGTGAAATAACATTGATTTTATTCTCAAAAATAAAGTTCTTCGCTTAATCAGCTTTTCTCAGTAATAATTCTCGTCCATGTCTGCTACACGTATTCCCTCCGAAATGGGAATAAGAAATTCTAACTTACAGTTCGCTGTATTCTAACGGCTTTTCACCTTGGTGCAACCTTCCTAATTGAATTAGTTCGGTCGGAATTCTTCCATCAGTTCCCATCTATTCGGATCAACGCTGAATCCAGAACCTGCCTCCAGTTGATTCAATTCGAATATGGCGCGTCTCAGCTCGTCGGATGATTTCTTCCCCACTTGATACTCCCAGAATGCACGGGCACTTATCGTCTGCTATTGGTGGCAAAGCTTCAATTACTAACGGCGCTTTTACTTCGGTTGGTTTGAAGGCTTTTCACTTCTTGTGAAATAATTCTCTAGGATGATTCCTTTCCTTTCAACTTCGGATAATATTTAGTTCTACTTCATATCTTATGCTCCTAAAAATTAGATTAAAAACTCCATCTTTTGTTATATTACATTTATTACTGGTGATATTTCGCGGAAAAAGTATGTTTTTCGCTTTTTCAAACCTTTTTAAAACATAAAAGAGTAATTTCCATTACATTTCATTTCTTAATACTGATACTGGTATGATAGAGATATATTATTTTTATAATAATGAAAGACATTTAACAAAACTAATTATTACTGACAATTTATCAAAATAGTTTTAACAAAACCAATTATTTTATACAATAGATATAAAAATTAGTCCACTTTCTTTTTTGAAATTTCTCCCTTTGGTTTTTTACTAAGTTCTGGAAGTAGGATAGAGTATTTGGGTTTACCATATACCCTTTGTGTTTATTTATGCATTGAAAAGTCTTGATGATGCATGCTTCTATTACGTACCGACTATGTTTATCTTGAATTTTGAAAAGGATTGTAACTTTTGGGTCTTGGTTATAGTTTTCTGTTATGCAATGTTCGGCCCAGTTCGACACTTTTGGTCGATTGCTCCTCAATGCTGTGACGTGTTCCTCAATCCGTTCTTCTAACATTCGTTCTGAATTCCCAAAATCTACGCCTCCGCATGTTCTACAATTTAATTATCCCCATGATTTTCTTTATCTTATCGTAATTTTGTTCATCTTCGTCTTCATCTTTCTTATACAATGTGGACTTGATGTTCTTCCCTTTTCTGTGTATTATTCTAATATCATTATTTGTACATATATCGGTGATTCTTTTGTTGATTTTTACTCCATTCGGTTTAATAATTTTGTCAAATACCAATTTGGGTTTCTTTACTTCTTGTCTTTTAGTTTTATTTTCAAATCTTTGCAAACATCCTTGAATGAATGGTTCTGAATACTCATTGATCCTTAAGATCTTCTTAAAGTTGGCCATTTTGTCGTTCCATTTCTCTTTATTACTAGTGTACGTTGTTATTCTTTCAATTGTATTTTGGATTACTGCTTTCTTAATTTTCATGTTATGTTCTGAATTGTAATTTATGAAGTATTTGCTATGGAAGTCTTTGGCATAGTGTTCATATGCTATTCTGTTATCTTGGTTCTCAAGTGTGATATCCATTTAATTAATCCTGTTGTCTTCTTCATCTTGTTTTGTGTATTTAATATGTTGACTGGTTGAGTTTATTTTGTTAAAGAATTCGTGGAATTGTCGTTTCGTTCTCTCCCAAAATATGGTGACATCATCCACATATCTGTAGTATCTGAAACTGTGGTTATTCCTATTAAAAATGTTTATATTTTCAAATTCTTCCATGTAAATGTTGCTTAATAGTCCTGATACTGGACTCCCCATTGGGAATCGTTCTACTTGTCTGTACAATTTTTGTTCATATTTGAAGTAGCTATTACTACATGCTATGACTAGTCCTCTCGATATGTTTGTCATCAAAAGTGTTGAGTTTCAGTTTTCTTTCCAAAATTTGTAGGATCTCGATGACTGGTAAGGAAGTGTATATCCCTATCACGTCCATAGTGTAAAGTCTAATTTTGCCCTTCTTTCTTTCTTCATTCAACTCGTCTATTATTTCAATGATTTGACGCGTGTTTCTAATGACGTGTTAGTTATCGTCTATATCTTTCATGCCCGGTTGCACCATTGAAGTTCAGTAGCTGAACCAAGTTCAAACTGCTAGATGAACGGAGATCATTCTTAAACCTATTGCGCCAACAACGTTTTGTGATAATCTCGGTTCAAAAGCGTCGTCAACTTGAACTGCCGATTTCGGCCGTTCAAGGCGCTGAACTCGGTTCAAAACCGCTGTTCGGCGTTCGGCCATTACTGATATTCGCTTGCGAATTGAGACCAAAGCATGTTTTCTCTCAACTATCAGAAATAACTTTTAAAAAGGACAACTTTACATTTATTTAATTCGTTGGACAGTGACTGTGAAGAGGAATTTCAGTTTTTAACAGAGTTGCATCATTTGTAACCAAAAGGCAAACTATTTCGCGATCAGTATATATTAGGGTATTCGTGGAGTTTAGCGTCACAAATTAAATAACAATAAAAAACCTACAACAGTAAATGACAGTGATGAAATGTGAATCACCCAAGTCTGCACGGATACCTAAGTGTCCCACCCCCCATCGACACCGGGCCTTTTTTCTCGGCACCGAAGTTTGCCGCTGTTGGTCCCATCACTGCCGCCGATGGAACGCCCTGACCCGGCAGGAGAACGGCGCAGAACGCCGGACTCCAGAACGCGGTGGCACGAAAACAGAGTTTACGAGGGCCCGTTCTCGGTCGGAGGTGGGACACTTAAGCCAGCCACCCACCAAAGTGTGAAGAAATTTCACATTTTAGGACTGTGTGTTATTTACTGTTGTAGGTTTTTTATTGTTATTTAATTTGGGACGCTAAACTCCACGATTACCTACATTAGTAATATTCCGCATCGGTTTTTTTTTTCATTCTAAAATGTGTTATGTACGATTCAATTATATCAATTAAAAGGATTTTTTTTTCGTCTCTGTGTAAATAGGGAACTCGGCAGAATTCAGTTTTTTAATTCCTGAACTCCATTTTCATAATGAGATTGTTGACTGCTGAAACAAAGGACAACTATTGAAAACAATCCATTGGGTTGATTTCCGCAACGAAAGACGAATCTTGTTACCAATCAGGAATCAGCTTTGAACGCATGACGTACTTCCGCCGCCATGAACGCAGATCACAGAACGTCGGTTCAGTTGTGCCTATTGTAGCTTGGTGCAATAAGGCTGAACTTCAATTTGAGGTTCAAGCAGAACTCAGTTCATGGAAACCGTATTTAAACGCTACTTTGGTGCAACCGGGCATTAGTCTATTATAGATCCATCTGGCCAAATTCTGGGTTGGAGAACCGAAGGAATTTATGTTAGGTCGCAGTGGTATCTCATTTTTGTGTACTTTTTGCCTCGGTTCAAATTTGGGTGTTGTTGTCATATTTTCTGTGATACGGTTATATTGCGCTTTGTTAAATATTTTTTCTTTTAGCATGTTAGCTGCTAAAGTTTTTATCGTTTTGTATTGAGAAACTGTGGGATCTTCGTCAATTTCTGTATATTCATTTTGGTTGAGCATGTCCGTTACTTTGTGGTCATATTCTTCATGGTCCATGATCACTAGATGGTTCCCTTTATCCGATTTAATAATCTTCTTTGTTTTATCTTTTTTAATTTTCTCTAGTACTTCAATTTCTTCTTAGATGATGTTCTTCCTGTTCATTTTCTTATCTTCATTATCACTTAATATAGCATATATCGCATCTTTTTCTGGTTTAATGTCGTTATATTTGTCTCTTTCAGTTAATACATCTAAGTTATATGTTGTATTCGTTATTTGATAGTCTAAACCTTTGTTTAGTGTCACTTCTTCTTCTTTTTTTTAACTCTTTTTTACTTAGATTAATACTTATTTTTTATCTGTTACGAATTTATTATATTGATCTTCTATCTTA